>CAAKHD010012577.1:0-30443 GCA_901007705.1 Fistularia tabacaria | reverse complement strand
TCACTGGAAGTAGACATCCATCCATCCATCCATCCATCCATCCATCCATCATCCATCCATCCATCCATCCATCCATCATCCATCCATCCATCCATCCATCCATCCATCCATCCATCCATCCATCCATCCATCCATCCATCCATCCATCCATCATCCATCCATCCATCACCTATCCATCAATCCACCACCCATCCAATCATCCACCCATCCATCCATACATCCATCCATCCATCCATCCATCCATACATGCATGATCCATCCATCCATCCATCCATACATGCATGATCCATCCATCCATCCATCTATCCATCCATCCATACATCCATCCATCCATCCATCCATCCATCCATCCATCCATCCATCCATCCATACATGCATGATCCATCCATCCATCCATCCATCCATCCATCCATCCATCCATCCATCCATCCATCCATCCATCCATCCATCCATCCATCCATCCATCCATCCATCCATGCATCCATCCATCCATCCATCCATCCATCCACCCATCCGGTTACTACAGTACAACAATGACTAAAACTGTCCAGCCAATGATATGATGCGGTTCACATGTGCTTTCTTACGCAGCCAATCCCTGTCATGAACGCTGCTGTACGCTGCTAACCTGCTTTTAAAGCAAACCGAACGAGCGGTGGCACATCCACTCACCGCGCCAAAGTAAAAAAGAGATGTGGTTCTTCTCGCTGGAATGACTGTAGTACTGAGTATCTGCTCTTGAAGAAGAACAAGAGGTGAAACTGGAGGAGACTTTTTCTATTTCGAGTGAGAAAGGGCTGCTCTGCAAAACATGCTGCGAAGCTAAAGTAGCGAGCGAGTTTTCGGAGGGAGACGGCTGGACTGAATGGAAGGTGGACAACCTCAAGCATCGTATTCGGCAGACAATTCATTTGAATGCTGTCGGAATGATGCGAAGACCCGAGATGGGACCTGAGATCAGTTCATGACTGCAGGAGAGCGCTAAAGATGGAGAGAAGAAGAATGAGCTGTCAGACAAAAAGAAAGCCTCTCATCGACAATGTTCTACTCAACATCAAAACGAATGCATCAATGCCGCCGGCTCAACAAATCCACGATCAAATGGCAAAGTATCTGAGTACACCAGAGAGCTGGCCGAGCAAACATTATGCCTCTGAATTTGTGAACTCGACCAATGATATCGTGCAGAATGAGACGATGTGCAACCAGAGCATCGACCTGACAGAGCACAAAATGCTCGTCCTCCATCGAATACAAAATGACGTGAACTATAAAGCTATCTTCGGCGGCATCATCCAGCCGACAGCATGCGCTGCTCATGATGTTGAGCAGACAATCACTAGGCTTTACTCCAGGCTTGGACTCAACTTCCAGAGAACGGTGATCCTGACCTCTGATGGTGCCTCAGTGATGCTTGGAAAGAACAACAGAGTTGCAGCTTTATTAAAGCGGCAAATACCACACCTGAGAGAACAACATTGCGTGGCCCACAGAGAGGACTTGGACATTTGACGGTGCCTGTTCTTCGAAGTGTTCATTCCACTTTCTCTGGGTCCTCTGTGAAGATGGGAAATGGAAGACCGAGCAAAGATTGTGGATGAGGGTACACGTCATTCAGGTGCGATGGCGGTCGCGGGACCTCGCTGTGAATGCTGCTCTGGGGAACCACGCTGAGCTTGGAGAACACTGCAAGAGAGAATCCAGTGATGACAGAGATCCAGAGATCCTGTGGCAACAAAAAGTGAGTGATTCAAAGTTCAAGGTGACTCTCACTGGTCTGGGAGGTGTCTCTCTTTTCAAAGATGCAACCTGACAGTGATGGAAGGACACTGCATTGCAAGAGCAAAGACTGAGAAGATGCGTTCCCAAAACTGGAAGAATGACAAAGATGTTCGGTGGAGTGACCGAGACAGAGAGGTGATGAGGACCACATGAGCTGAGGGGAGAAATACTGGTGAGATTACTCTTTTTACTCCTAAGCTCTGTGATCATTTGGATGCTCCTTTTCCAGAGGACCTTTTCCAGGTGGTCTGCATTCCACATGGAAGCATTTCGCTCAGACATCAGTTTTGAGTATGGATCATACATTGCCACACTGAGAAGAAGTATGAGGCCGTTCTCCACCCCCTGCCTTCTATGGAGGCCATGAACAGTGAAAATGCTGAATCAGAGTACAAAGTGAGGCAAAAACAAGGGTCAATCAGCACATTCTCAGATGTGATGGCCGCAGAAGTGGGATGAGACCAGCTACATTTGAAGCATCCGGTGCATATTATGAAAGAGGCTTATTTTCATCAATCTTATCAAAACAGAATCTAGAAGTAGTCTTGAAGAGGCACATTTGGACCAGCTGATGCACATCAAGTCAAAGCAAGAAGGGGGCGGGGCGATCAACCTGGACAAAGTCCCACCGCTGGAGAAGCAAGAAGGACAGAGGAGAAAAATAAGGTGAACTTTATGTCCCCAGTCAGAGTTGTGCTTATTCTAGGTTCATTTATTCAGAAGTTTCATTCGTGGATATTCATCATTCAATGTGTTACTAGTTCATGGGAAGTAGAATTGCTCATAAAAAAAAACTGTATAATTATACATTTTAAAACAAAGAGTTACAGGAATTGACACTTTATTTCACATGCTTGTGCTACGACACAGATCCCAGTGTGCAAAATGTGAATGTGTTTAATGTGAACAAAAACTGACCTCTGGAAGGTAGACATGTCTGAATAATTCCAGAGCAGGACCTTCACTGACATACGACAAACTCATGAGAAACAAAGTTGTGTCCTTTTTATCGTAACTCAGACGAATCAATGATATTAAAAGTAATCTCAGGGAATTTACTTCTGTCATTTATTTCTTTTAATAAGCCATGCAACATGTTATGACCTCGAGGTGTGGACGGGTGGAGTCTTGGTGTGGCCACACTGTGCACGCTTGATGTTGCTCACAGGGGTCCAAGGAATGCTCAGGGAGTTTCGGTGTGGAGAAGCATGAAAGTTTAGGGGGAACTTTGCCGCTGAACATTTCCATTCTTAGGATTTCAAACAAACAGCAGACGAGGTGCTGGAAGGACAAATGACACAAGGGAAAGGGCCAAAGTGAGGCAGCATTGGAGTCAACAAGGACAGGCCAAAGGCAGTAACAGCCACTGGATGACCCTGTTGAATCACTGACAGGGAGGCCTTGAACGGAAAGACCAGGGCCAACAACTCGCACATACACATGAATGAAAGTCTCCCTCACTGGAAGGACTTGAAGAGTCTGAGTTTGGTGGGAAACTTTCTCCTCTGAAACTGTCAAACAACAATGAACTTATTATCTGCCAATGAAGCCAAGCCATTGTGAAGAGTTGGGCGTTTTTTTTCCACCGTGGGGCATCACATCATCACACCGGAGCTGGCAGTTTAGCATGAAGAAATCCTACATTTTCACACTCTGTGACCGACCTTGGATATCGATTGAAGCTGGTGGTGCGTTCACATGCTGCGGCTTCTTGTTTTTCATCTGTGAACTGCAGTAGTTTTGTCCATCTTCATCAGTCCAGTCCATCTCAAGACATACGTACAGTGAGTTTCCGTTAGACTTTGGCAGAAACTCACCCACAAAGTTAAACTCTGCACCTGTTGAGGAGCTACGTGACTGCTCCAGAAGACCAGGCTAGTACCGCGCGCCTCTCCTTCACCTTGCCCAATTGGAAGTGTCAGAGCAGGCGCCAGATGAGGCAGAAGAGGTGGAGGCACGGCGGTGTCTGCGCTAGGTTTCGTGGCTAACCCAAACAAGTCGGCTATCCCCGACATCGTGCTATCCAACGCACGCTCATTGGACAGCAAAATGGTGCCTACTCCGGAGAAATATGAAGACGGTGAAGGAGTGATGTGTTTTCTTGTTTGCAGAAACATGACTCGCAGACTGCGTTGACTGGCTAACATGCTAACATGCTAACATGCGATGTTTACACCAATGATGTAATGTATTGTTCTGATCTTTTCTTGATCGGGCTGAACACCCCGTGCTGAGAGCTTTTCTCCAAGGAAGACAACTTCCAGAGCTCCAAACTGGCATTTGCTTTTCTAAGCTTTTAAGGTGACACAACAAAGCTTGTGAAAACATTGAACACAAACCTTCAGGGGCAGAAAGCAGTGATTAGCCAGCTGTATTTACATACCAAAGCCTTTGGAACCAAGCACCGACTTTTCGTTGGGCTGTGGTTGAACAGCGTGTGGTGAATGCGTGGCCGCCCCTCGCGTTTTTTACCCGCAAACTACGGGATAGCGAGCAGAAAGACAATGCTTTTGACAGGGAGTCGAAGGCCCTGCATGACAGCAGCGAGTGTACGTTTTTTTTTAGTAATCGAGCACGGAAGCGTCACACAGCTCTGAGGACAACGTTGAGGATTTGTTCCCGTATTGGGCAGTCTGCCGTGCAGAATTTCTAAGGGACTCATGGACACGAGGATGCGCAAAGCACACAAATCTAAATACTAGGGGAAGGCTTGTGTCCATTTGAGGACAATTTCGGCACAACATTGGACACATTTCTGCTTCAGTGTGCCATATTTAAGCTCAACAGCGCCCAGACTGTGAGGGAGGTAGGCATATTGTCTTCTCATGTCTAAGCCCAGGAAATCAGAAAGATGATCCAATGCCTTATTTCTAAAAATGAGAGCCATCAGCACTGATTTCTGGATGGGGAGTTCCACGGGTACTTCCCAGCCAGCCTTGTATCAGGAATCCCTTGATACAAAGCCCTTACATCATATCTGATACAAGGGCTTTGGCCATTGATAGGTCACCATTACCAGACAGTATTTCCTGCCCTCAGGGGGGGTTAGTTCAACAAATTGCATCTGAAGATGTGTGATCGGTCCTTCAGGTGGCGGTTGAGCTGCTGGGGTAGGAGAAAGGGTACGTGTTGGGGTTTTTTTTTCAATGCGATGATATCTGCACCGGCATCGCCCCTTTTGACACATGGTCCTGCCCGAGCTTCAACCTACAGAAAGGGTAAAAGAGATGTTAAGGTAAAGATGGCTCGTTATCAGGAGAACATCAAACACCATCACGATCCTTAATACTGGCAGATTTCATCGACAAGTTTCCTCTCCTCCGGAGTGCAGAAACTTCGCAGTGGGATGGCATCCGCCCTGGTGTTTCCTGCACGTACATAATCGTCGTTTCGAGTGTGAACTTGAAATTTGCGGACAGAGATAGCCTTACGTTAGCAAGATTGCGGCAGTCAGGTCAGGCGTGGGTCTTTCGATATGTTCAAGAGGACAGCTTTTTAGCCACAGCGACAGCGCGTTGACAAGGAAGGAGCGCCAGCAGCCACTGGATCCAATTTGAACGAGAAGTAAGCCATAAGTCTGGACCGCCCGTTGTGCTCCTGTGTGAGGTCAGAAACCATGCAGCCATCTTTTTCATCACGTTTGATAAAGCGGTTTTGTCGGTGTCAGGTAGACCCAGGATCGGAGACTGTTGGAGAGCAAGGAGTCTGCTGTCAGATTCTGTCTGTGTGTGAGGTTGGGTAGAGGTGTCTGATCGAGGAACTTGGGTTGAACTGACAGCAGTAAGAGGTTAAGCCCGTGGAAGACATCAAATGTTATTTTGGTGAGTGGTTTTGGGGTGTTTCGGATGGCAGACACACAGGAAGAGCAAGTCACACTCCCTGACACAGAAATTTCATGCCCAATGTCGAAGTGTTGTTGCGCAGGACACTGAACCCCGAACTGCTCCCCTGGCGCTGCTAGCCAACTGCTCATGGTTCATCCATGATGGCTTCAATGCAGAGAAGGAGTTACCCCTGAGGGATGAATGAAGTATGAAGAAAAAGGTAATTATCGCCACATCATTCTCGTTCCCTGCCCAGAGTGAGGGAGCGACTTGAGAAAGGTGTGGCTGTGAGCAGGACTGCGGATGTGTTCTGCAGACGCACAGCCTCAGAGCGCACGAGCTGTCCTCTTGGAAATCATGCAGACGGATTCTTCTCCATGCTCACATGTCAGGGGACCGTGAAGGCCTCATGCACTGTCTGGCTGGTGATCCCAACACTCAGACTGTGTTTTCCACTCATTTTGGGAGCCGGGACGAACTCACATCGTCCAATGGCGGAGTGTGTTGCGCCTGTATCGACCCGAAAGGTTGCTTCTTTACTCTGCACAAGGAATGTTACGCTAGGTGATTGCTGGGAGGTACCTGTAGTACCAGATGCATTTGTCCCGATCTTGTGATCTGGCTTCAGATTCAGAACAGTCTTTCACCTGTCATGTGTCGGTATTGTAAGCTTAGCTTCCCGGTCAGTTCGCATGGGGGGAAAGCTCAGTGGTCGGAGGCCGACCCGTCTGCTGCCGCTGCTCCTGCCATCGGTCTGATGGAGATTGGAGCTGACCGTCCTTTGGTTGTTTGGATGTGGCCCCCATCTCGTCTCCATCATACCATCGGCCAGGTCCGGCTGCCATGTTGTCCGGGCGTTGAAGAGGTCAGTTATCCTGGAGATGAAGTCACTGGGATCTTTGCCCTCTTTGTGTTTGCAGAGATGCACTTTGGTCTGGCTGACTTGCGAGATCGAGATGGATAATCCTTTATGTGTTCCGGAAGATTCTGTTCCTGCTTGGCTTGATCAGTTTGGGTTTCAGTTTCTTTACCAGGATCCTCAGAATCTCAGACCCAGTAAGACGGAACAACCAGCAGAACGAGACAATTTCAGCTCCAAACCTCTCTGGGCTTTTGGCTGGTTCTGAAAAACAGGCGTTTTTGTTTTTGTGGCCTTGACCTCCTCATTAGTCCATGGGCAGAAGAAAGGTTGACCGCCCTCCGGACCTGAGACCTCTACCATCGGGGCTGTGAGGTGGACCTCACCTGCTTCGGCTTTGGTTGCTTATCTGGTTGTGGGCGTGGCGTCCGTCAGCGTCCCTTTGTCTTTGAACCTCCTCGGTGGTTTGTCGGTCTCTTACTTTGCCATTCCCTCAGATACTTGACGGCTGTCAAACCAAACCCGTATCTTTTCTTCATTTTCCGTGCATGACTTTGGCACACCCCATCCTCCATTTCGGCACTTCGCACTTGGATGTTTTTTTTCCGCTCCCATCAAGTTTTCTTTATACGAGACTGGGCGGTGCTCAAAACCCAGCCACAATCAGAATATCTGTCTTTCCCCTCTAATAGGGGTCAAGATACAATTATCTCTCTGTGCCTGTAATTCCTTCAACGGCCAGCAACCTTGGACGCCATTAAGGTTTTGCAAAAACTCACACCAGACACGACTATTACGTAGACACTGATGATGTTATTGAGACGCCCTGAATCGGTCATTTATCTTCATACACTTTTCAGTTGTTATTTGTAATTGTACCCAACAAGGCAAATACAAAAGAATGCCTGAAAATACCTGACAGAATAAAATGCTGCCAAGAATCAACTCAACGTCACCTTTATTTGAGAATGTGAGTTCATTGGATTCCAGCGCAGTCGTCAAAGAAAGGGCCGACGATCCTCCTGGGAAAACAGAGGCCGGCAGTCCTGGGGTGATCGGTCACCTTTCCGTCCAATCCACACGGCCAAATAATAGTTGTGGCGTTTTTCGCTCATGTCTCCAATATCACGCGCTGTTATTGGAGACACGAGCGAGATCCCCAATGTTCTCCAGTTAACCTTCTGCATGCTTTCAGACGGCAGGAGGAAACCGGAGAACTTGGAGAACATGCCAACTCCACACAGAAAGGCTCCCAGCGGGTATTCAACCCAGGTCCTTTGTGCTGTGAGCAGAAGCGCTAACCGCTACGCAACCATGCCGCCCTTGTTATTCTTTATAAATGTATTTATTTTCTGGGGGGACTTGAAAAAAGAGCAATCGTTTTGTTGTGAGGCATCATTTCATTCTAGCAACCCTTATGAGTTTTATTTGGAGACTCGTTTCAGAGATTTGTCTTCACATAATAAGTCATGTTGAATAAACTCTCAGAGTCTGACTTTGTCTTCGGTTAAAAAGATACTTTATCGTTTTTGATCGCTGTTTTCTATGCAAACATACTGGGGTTAAATAAAGTTACATTTTGAAGTAAACTCTGAGTATTTTTGGGGGTATCTGGAGAGGAAGTAGGAGGTACGACCACCCAGGAGGTCACAGTAGCTGCAGGACACCTTTGGGCCTGCGGTCAGTTCACTGCCGCTGCGGTCCTTCAGAGAGATGTTTCTCAAGCAGCTGGAAATCCTGTAAATTCCCTGTCTCCTGCAAGCCTGTGCCTTCGTCCACAAACACATCCTGAGCTGGGAGTTAAAGCACGGTCCACATCCGTACGTGCACTTTCACCCACTGTGTGACATTTTCCCAGCATAGAAGGTGTTTTCTGCGCAGGAGGCAACAAGAGAAGCAGGTGGACGTGTTGTGGATGGCTATTGCCGGGACTTTTCACCGACAGCTGTGGACGCGACAAAGACTTGCTCCTCTTGGGTAATGCGAACCTCCTCGCCAGTGGCCTGTCAGGAACGTCCTGTTCGATTGACAGTGTCGGTCCATCAGCCGATTGACAGACATTTTCCTTCAGGTAGAAATTTAAACCCACGTCTTCATCTGACATTATTGGCACTTTGTTCGAGAAACCCAACATTTTCCTGTGGATTTTTACGATGATTATGATCATTGTTATGTTCACTGTTGTTCCCAGATCAACTCTGCGGTAACAGCTGTGTCCACCAGAGGGAGCTAGAGCACCAGGTTCGTTTTGCCGAGCAGGTTCTTGGACACATTCTTCGAAGAAGGGTTTCCAGGGAAACTGGTAAGAAGGACTGTTTCTTGCTTTCAGATCCAGCTGGATGAGCGTGCACCCCCTGATTGAACAATGCATAGAACACTCATTTGCAACCATGTTTCAAAGAATGCAGAGAAAGAATCGTATGAAAGGCATAGTTTTTGTCTCATCCAGAGCCCCAAGTGAGACGTCTGTGAATTGATGGTGTCAGTGTAATATCACATGTGTTCCCCATCTGTGTATCGTATATTGGATTGATTTTGGAGCGGGATGATGGAATAGGGGCTTGTTCCGTCCACTGCATGCATCTCCAGGGACGTCTGTCAGTGATAATCCTGGATTCCTATATTTCTGCTCATCATCTAAAAGCAGCCCAGCGCTTTATCTCGACCCGAATGATGAAATTGTGATTTACTGCTCGTATTATGAAACGCATGAAGATGCACACTGTAATTTGAACACGTTTTAGGGAGAATGAGAAATTGTTTTGGAATAAAAAAAGTTCCCACTGTGGAGACAGGATTCGGGACGAGTAATTTAAACAAGGCTTTGAATGAAATGTGCAAAAATGTTTCTGTCTAACCAGAGCGACAATCTGGAAGAAAATTCACATGAAATGAATTTCTGGAGTTAATCTGCGGGAGGTGTCAACCATGGAGATCAGGTTGTCAGATGGACTTGCCTTCAAGATAAATATATCAGCAACCACCTGCATCTGATTTCAGTAACTAAGATAAGATAGTTGGCCAGTTGGCGCCTGAGTTAGCAGCAGCCTTCGGTTTATTTCGGGGTGACTTTTGATTGAATGATTTCCCGTTGAATAGTCCTTTAGGAACTGCATTTCCCCGGTATCGCTTTAACGTGTTTCTGCTGTCCCAGCCTGGATCTTTGGACTGAGTGGAGGTCTGGCGATCAGTTTGAAGGAAGGGATCGAACACAAACATACTCTGCCTTTTCATGTGTCGCCGTGTCATCAACCACACGAAGCCAAGACTTTGAAAGTTGTCATCGAGAACATATTTTAAACAGCACTATTAAAAATGGGCTTCTGGGAGCTGAAAAGTTTCAGTTTTGTCAAGGGTTTTCAGTAGCTCTTGTCCAAAAATACATATGGATGTGCTTGAGCTTTTCAAAACCATGTCACATATCTACATGTTGTTCTGCTTCAAAGTTCAAATTTCAGAATCAGCTTGATTGTCAATTTCTCCACATGTACGAGACATGCAGAGGAATCGGAGACAGAAGACGTTTCTCAATAGCAGTAAAGTGCACAATAAACATTAAACTAGAAAGTATAAAGTGCCACAGATACACTCTACCGGTACTGAGCTGAAAGGATGACAGAGATTTAAAAGCATAATAAGTGAATCTGAATATAGAGAGTAGCAGCCGGGGTTTCCATACAGTGGCAGCATGATGATAGCACGTGAAAAATGAAGTGGATTTAAAAGCATGAAAAAAAAAAGAAAACTGAATATGGCAATGTGAATAGTAATAATGATAAGTATGCGTGGTAGTATATGTGGTATATGTGGTATATGTGGTAGTATATGTGGTATATGTAGTATATGTGGTAGTATATGTGGTATATGTGGTATATATGTGGTATATGTAGTATATGTGGTAGTATATGTGGTATATATGTGGTAAATGTAGTATATGTGGTAGTATATGTGGTATATGTAGTATATGTGGTAGTATATGTGGTATATGTGGTATATGTGGTATATATGGTAGTATATGTGGTATATGTAGTATATGTGGTAGTATATGTGGTATATGTGGTATATGTGGTATATATGGTATATGTGGTATATGTGGTAGTATATGTGGTATATGTAGTATATGTGGTAGTATATGTGGTATATGTGGTATATATGGTATATGTGGTATATGTGGTCGTATATGTGGTATATATGGTATATGTGGTAGTATATGTGGTATATGTGGTATATGTGGTATATGTGGTATATGTGGTAGTATATGTGGTATATGTGGTATATGTGGTAGTATATGTGGTATATATGTGGTATATGTGGTATATGTGGTAGTATATGTGGTATATATGTGGTATATGTGGTATATGTGGTATATATGTGGTATATATGTGGTATATATGTGGTATATGTGGTATATGTGGTATATGTGGTATATGTGGTAGTATATGTGGTATATGTGGTATATTTGGTTTATGTGGTAGTATATGTGGTATATGTGGTAGTATATGTGGTATATGTGGTAGTATATGTGGTATATATGTGGTATATGTGGTATATATGGTATATGTGGTATATGTGGTAGTATATGTGGTATATGTGGTATATGTGGTATATGTGGTATATATGGTATATGTAGTATATGTGGTAGTATATGTGGTATATGTGGTATATGTGGTGGTATATGTGGTATATGTGGTAGTATATGTGGTATATGTGGTATATGTGGTGGTATATGTGGTATATGTGGTAGTATATGTGGTATATATGTGGTATGTGTGGTATATGTGGTAGTATATGTGGTATATGTGGTATATATGGTATATGTAGTATATGTGGTAGTATATGTGGTATATGTGGTATATGTGGTATATATGGTATATGTAGTATATGTGGTAGTATATGTGGTATATGTGGTATATGTGGTATATATGGTATATGTAGTATATGTGGTAGTATATGTGGTATATGTGGTATATGTGGTATATATGGTATATGTAGTATATGTGGTAGTATATGTGGTATATGTGGTATATGTGTAGCGAGTACAGTTCGGTGCAAAGCAGCCAGTAAATAGCAGATAATACAATAGCAGCATGATGGCTTTTACCGTAACAGTGCAAAAATAGCAATCGTGCAAAGTTGAGTTTCAGGTCAGCGGGCAGTGTGTGGTGTGGTTCTCTCCAGAGGTCCACAACAATCTCCTTAGACTTGCTGACATTCAACAAGAAGTTGTTATCTCTGCACCAAAATATTCAATCTAGCAGTTATGAGGCGCTGGCAGGTAGGAATGAGGTTGGAACTGAAACATGCTTCCTCAATGAAGTATTTGAACATCGATGGAATGTTTTCTTTTTCCTTTTTATTTCGCAGTCGTACAACAGTTTGTAACAACACTGTCCGTTTGTAAAAGGTCTGTTCCATGTTGCCAGCAGTATGAGTAATAAACTTTTATTGTCCTGTGAGGGAAATTCATCTTAGGCTAGTGATACGGAAGGGTTGCTTTTTACACACACCCACCATACGTACATGAGTGTACGTCGAATAAAAAACGGGTAAAACAGATAAAAATCATGGAGGTACTGAAAGTGCAGTGCAGAATAATGAATAAGTGCCATACCGTATTTTATGAGAGTTGCTAACAAAGCATTGTAGAATATGACCGTGATCCTGGTTCCGACCATCCACATGGTCGCTCCAGCGTGGGTTATTAGACAGCATCAAGCCCAGGTGCCTGGAGGAAGGCACCTGTCCAATAACGCAGTTATCAGTCATTCGCGGGTCATGTATTGCTCTGTCCCTGAGACCGAAAACCAGCTCTTAGGTCGTTCGGGTGTTTAACACCTACAGGTTGTCCTCAAAGCAAGGTTTTTATGTGACTCTTTTCCTTGGCGCAGGGCAGGACTTCAGAGAGCATCGTCTGAAAATTTGATGCCACGGTTATTGGGATGGGGGCATGGTGGCTGAAGTCTTCGGACTTACAGAACGAAGGATCCTGGTTCGAGTCCGACCGCTTGCATAAGCATGATAAAAGTATCTCTCCTCATGCTGATGAGCATCTGTATATACAGTATATACATGTATATATATATCAGGTAGAGCTGCACCGTGTTAAAAGCCCAACTAAGATCAGCTAAATCACCAGCATATGCTTTGGAACCCTCTAGATCGGTGTTTCCCAACCGCTTTTGAGCCACGGCACATATTTTACATGAGAAAAATCACACGGCACATTTCAGTGAAACAGAATGAAGATGTCGTCTCAGTTCACTGACTCAGTGTGGAATCCGGCCCTGTTTGGCTGAACACAAAGCTGATATTCTTGCAGGAACTGGCTACTTGGATTTAGCGATGAGGTCAGCAACTTTGTTGCTAGCTTTCAGAGATCTCTCACTCGTCTTGGTGGTTTTCTTCAACAACTCTGCCTGTTTCTCAGTCCGTTTTATTTATTTATGTTTTATTATTCAGATGAACCAGGCATTTAGTTTTGAGATGGCGTTTAAGTTAGCTTGGAACCATGGCACCGTTGGACAGTTTTTCCCCACACACCAGGTACCAGATTCGGCTCGGTTGGTTAGCCAGCAGAGGTGAATCCAAACACAATATAACTCGAGGGATCAAGACAACCACCAACGTCATCCTTTAGCATATCGACGATGACACTTTCAAAGCATTTGAGTCAAACAAACTTGTGGTCACTGTCAACAGCAGGACCTGGAATCCTAGAGAGCGGAGCGATGACAGACTTTTGCCACAGGCTGGGCAATATCAGGCTTTGCAAAGACTCCTGGAACATGGAGCGCAAGGCAGCAGCAATCTTGGCTGAGCAATGTTTTTTATAAAGAGGCCGGGCAGGCCATCGGGCCTGGTGATTTCCTTTTGCTAACCTTACTAAAAAAAGGCCACACCTGTTGGGGTGTGATCAGGAAGTCACATTTTCCCGAAGGACGTAAAACATCTAAGATCTCTGGTCTTCAAATCTGAGAAGTCAAAGTCAACTTTATTGTCACAGCATTGAAATAGCGTTACTCTTAGAGCAACGGTGCAAAAGTACCAAAAATTATATATAATTTCTCTCCGAAAACAACAAACAACGAGCGACGCAGAGGAAGGTATGGTTCGAGAAGAAATTGTTCAACTCATTTGCCTTTACAAAGTAATTTATCAGCTGGTTTTTGCAGGAGGTCCTGCTTCTTCATGTATCTTTTTCAAACAGTCCCATAGCCTCCTGTTGTCCATCTCTGAAGCTTTGTTACAAGTCCATGCGGTGTTGCACAATCTTCACAATCTGCAGTTTTCGGTTGATGCATGCATTCATTTCCTTGGTATTGTGAAATTCATCAGTAGGCAGATGTAGAGTTTCTTTTTTCTCGACTACATTAACCACACAACCAGTAATGAAATCAGAGATGTTGTCGTGGCTTCTTCGAGTTCTCGACTATGAAAAATGCTCCAACTGGTGCTGAAGAAGCAGCCCTGCAGTGCTTCTACACTTTCATCTGTCCACCTTAGTGAGGTCTTGAGCTGGACTTCAACATAGATCTGTAGGTGGGCATGAGATACACGGTTGCACTTGTGGGGAGGGTTCTTGAGCCGAAGCTTCTTTTCCAAAACTTTTGTTCAGTACGTTTGAGTTCCAATATGTATGGCATACTGTAGATATTGCTAAAACCCAAGTAATGCTAGCTATAATTTCTCAGTGGTTCATGTCACTGAGAACAAAGGCTGGAGTTGTGAGTGGACACACTGGTTGGCAGCCCTTCCAGCGTTACCACTGGAGGGATGTAAGCCAGGCACAGTACATTGTTACCGAAAGGGCGCATGGAGACATCGAGAAGTTCTACATCAGGACCACAAGAACCCTGTCTTACAGTGAATTGCTTGCACAATTTGTTACTCACATATAGAATTAGCCCCCCGCCTTTTGATTTCCTCGGGGAGTCATCACTGTCTGCAGGGATGTAAGAGAAGCCCTCCAGTTTCGTCGGGTCCTGTCTGAGCCATGTCTGTTGTCAGTACGATGATGCATGCTTCTCTGTACTCATGACACAACCTTGCATGTGCTCAGAGCGCGTCCATGATGCAGTGCAATGACCTGACGTTGCTCCCTCGGGGCCAGTCGGGCCTCTCTGGAGCGGACAAGGTGATGTGCAACGTACTGCATTCTACTTGCATGTTGCGTGGCCGCCCAGGAGCTGCCTCACAACACTGCCAGCCAGCATCTGTTAGCTCAGGCATGAGACTCTGCTTATGGTGCCCATGAATTTCCTCACTTTGTGCCACTCGGGACCGAGTCATTTGGAAAGAATCCTTCACAGCGGGTTGAAAAGCAGACAGAGGACTACAACTACTATTGCCTACAACCCCTTCTGGGGTTTAGGCCTTCAACAAGTGTTCTCCAAGCATCTCAGTCCTGAGCCAGCATCTCAAGCCGGGGGCTTCATCTTGATAGCACCGTGTGCAGTCTTTCCAGCTTCTAACATGGTCCTTACGTTCCATGTTGTAGCCCTGGCTGAGAGTATGATTTTCAGCATAGTGGCTTCCGGGTGCTTCTGGCTTTCACCACCCTGCATCATAGGTTCTTCTGACGAAGGTCCATCTTCTCCCCTGGGCGGGATATCATGGTTTACTCCTGTTTGCGTATCTGTAACAGGTGGTGTTTCATGTGGTGAGGTTGTTAGCCCCACGCCAAACCCCCAACCTGGAGGACCAGGCGTTGCCTTTCGTCTGACCTCTGCCCCGAAACCTGCCCAGCTTGGTAAAATGTACCGGGGTGAAACCCCTGCTGGTATAGCCTCCAGGATCATGGAAGTATCCTCATCACGGCAAGGGTGCAGCACAGAGGGATGCAAACCGAGGAAGCAGAAAATAGAGTTTAGCTGAGCAAACACCAATACAGTGGCTTGCAAAAGCATTCATGCCCCTTGGCAATTTCACACTGATGAACTGTAAATAGTCAGAGTGTCAGGAAAAACAAAAAAAAATACCCACACTGTACATTTCATGACTACCCATACTTCGGTTTCTCACAAGAAATCTCTGTACTGTAGGAACCTGAAAATTTCTGTATCTGGTAGCTTGAGTTGCTCCGTCAGCTGTGTAAATTATTTAAAGTTGCCAGTATCATGGAGTTGAAGTAAGTTGGTGAGTCCGTTCTTTGGCCATTCTCTGAGCCCAGTTACCATTCCTGAAGGAACCAAACCCTTTATATACCCAATATTTGTGAGTGCTGAAAGTTGTTTGGGGGAGGCCAAAGTTAAGTTTCATAAACTTGTATATTTATAATGTGACTTTGGTCCATTCATTTGTGTGTCCAATTTGTCAAATGAGGTTTTGGGGATGCCGATAGGTGGCACTTGGAACAGATCGACGACACATTCATGTAAACACTTTTGATGCCCCTCACTAGAGACGAGGGCAGTACTGTCCATTGGTCCAAGTCCTCGCTAATGTTTCGTAATCAAAATCATACCTTATTTTTCGAATGAAGGTGGTATGTGGATACCTAGGTATTTAATACTATCTCTTGGCAATTTAAACCCACTCTACAATTGATTGGATCCAAGATTTTTCTGCCTATAGCCACGGCCATTGTTTTATCCACATTTATCTTGTAGCCTGAGACGTATCCATACCTTGGGATGAGGCCCTTTAAGTACGGGACAGTTGTTGGGGGTTTTGTTAGATACATTAATACGTCATCTGCATATCGTGAGATATTATGCTGTTCACCAATACTGTAAGCCCCTTTATGCTACTGTCATCCCTGATCAACTGTGGTAGCGGTTTGATACTTATCAAATAATAAGGGAGGAAGTGAGCAGCCCCCCCCCCGGCAGCTCCCTGGAGCCTCTTCAAAAACGTATGAAAATGGATGGGGGGGGGGATATATTTTTGTTTTAATTTGTTTTCCGTCAGAGGTTAAACATTCTTATTTTCCAATGCTGTAAAAATGTGCATAATAAATATTAAATGTCAACATTTCTGTCAACGAAGATTTGCGTCATAGCCTGCGACACACGGTTCAGCGCTGCGCCGTGTCAGGCAGGTCGCTGTTGTAAACAAACCGGCAGGTGTGTCAAAGGCCGTGGATCCCACAGGGAAAAAGATAAAGATAGCTGATGAGAACAGAGGATTCAAGGAAGAATGGACCCAATCATTTGCTTTCATTACCAATGTGGAAGGATTGCCTGCATGTTTACTTTGTAATCAGAAGTTGAACAAAAAAAAAGAGTAATTTGGAAAGACATGCTAAATTTGCAGCCGACGACCCAGTTGGGAGTGACAGAAAAAGTGTGATTGCAGTACTTCCGGAGAAATTAGAGCTCATAGGTAGATTTAAGAAGCGGATTGCATCTGCAAAGTCCACGACTGCTGCAAGTTTCGTTGCAACCCGAGAGAAAGCGTGGAAAACTGTTCACGGATGGGGATTATGTGAAGGATTCATTCATCAAAATATCAGAGCACCTATAACTTAGTCATCTTGACAGTAGGCTAATATAGCTAATATACACTTACAGCCTTGTGTTACCTTCACATAAGGCTTACAATGTTTTGTGGCTCCAGGCGTTTTTTTGGTCCAATATGGCTCCGTCACCTTTACCGTAGATTGCGGATTTAAATAGTGTGTCTATCCATTTGATGAAGTCAAACAATAGTGGACCGGATTGGAAACTTCTCAGGGTTTTAAGTCAGTATTGCCAGGAGACACGATTGAATGCTGTCATGGCATCGAGGGACAGTAACATTGACTCCTCTTCCTTGACTTTTGGGTGTGTCATTAAATTTAATGATATCCCCATATAATCCCTCCCTTCATGAACCACATATCAGGATGGATCATTTCTGTGACAATTTTGTTGACACGTCTTGCCAGAGTGCTGTTAAACTCCAAGTCTGTATTCAGTAATGACGTCAGCCTGCATTACTGATATTGCGCAGGATTGTTGCCCTCCTTACGCTGACCGAGGTCGGTCATTTACATGTGGCAATGAGGTCGAAGACTGTTCAATGTCCTTTATTCCGTTTGTGTTATTGCAGTTTTATCAATAATGACAAGTTGTACATCAGTAGAAGGGCTGGAGAATGCTACATGTCTCCCAGTACTGACTGGAGCCATTGATGTTTGGCTCCGCTAAATGTGACTACGCTTCAAGACTTTAGTTGTTACAGAGTGCAAAGAAATTTGGAGATTGGCTCAGCGTAATCAAAAACGGACAAACCAACCTTGAAGGCAGGACCCAACGAACAGCATCTCTGGGGTACAAGTCAGAAAAAATAAAATTAAGAATATGTAGAAAGAAAGTGGAAAAACCGTAGGTATGTGCATTCCTCAGGATTTACTGCACAGTGCTGTGTTTAAGGTTCGAGTGTTCAGGGTTGTGCTGAATTTAGTAGAATAAACAGTTTTTGCACTGATGTCCTAAACTACCTTCTTGAGGGCAACAGTTGGAGGAGGTGGTCGGGGTGGGATGCATCCCTGAGGATGCTGTGGGCTCTTGAGGCAGCGTGTGTTGAAGATGCCCTCAAGTGATGAGACAAGATGACTGACAATTTTTTGGGCGGTGTTTATGGTCCTCCGCAGTGCCTTCCTTCTGCTGGTGGAAGACCGTGGGATTCTGCGGCTCAGGACAGACAGGACAGTACTCAAAGGACACCAGAAACTTCTTGGTGAGGTTGTTCCTCCAAGTATCCTCAGGAAATGCAGCCTCTGGTGTGCCGACTATCCGCCCCTTGGTCTTGGAGATATTGACGATAGCAGCATTATGCACTAATAACAGCATTAACAGCAGTCTGACAATTGTTTTTTGCGTTGGTGCACCAGTTATTCACACACAGTACAGTGTTCGGGTTATGTCCGGCGGTATATTGTGTGTTCGGATGAAGTTGCTGCTCATTATTCATTCCTGAGTCCAACGCGTGGCGGACCTGTACAGCCGTAGACCGGCTTCACATGATAGACTGGGCGAATAATAACAAAGTAATACTGAACGCTGAAAAACGAGGGGAGCAACAAGCCGCTGCGCGCCACCATCTTAGTACTCTTCAGCCTCTTCAGCTGCTAAAGTGCTCGCAGCAAAGTCCCGCGATACCAAGCTCTTCGGTCTGGTTTAAACCGGTCAGGAGACTCACTCAGGTGACCAGAGATACTCTTTGCGATGTAGCATTGTGTCAGACGGTGGAAAAGAACGTTAAGACATCGTGGAGAGGCAACCCAAGGAGGGAAACATGCAATTAAAATCTCAAAGTTTGTCAGGCAGAGCTGCACACCAGCATGATGCGCCTGTATGCTAGTCACTACCGGCAACATTAGCTTAAAGTTAAGCTACACCTAAGGCTGAAAGGGTCATGATTTTTTGCACGTTCCTTACCGAAATGCAAGAACACTAAAGTGGTAAGGCATTTTCAGGAATTTATTGAGGACAAATGGGACGCCAGGTAGAGGGACATCCACCAACCGGTCAGGGAACACCAAGCGGCATAGTTGGGATCAGGAGGCCTGGCGAGACATAGAATTCTGGAGCGAAGAACTCGCGAGGAAGGGTGAGACATGGAACTGGAGACTCCGGAACAAAAAGTAACGAATGGATCTTACCGTGAAGATGAAGAGCCACCAGGAAGGGGTGCCTGGAATACAGGAGAAAGAGTTTCTGTGGCAGTATATTGCTGACCCACCATAGGTTAGCAATCTGGCAAACAGGACACTCTGCAACTGGCTCTTCTTATCCTCCCTCTGACGAGGCTTGACGATCCATAGCTGTGCCCTGCGCCGCAGCTGAAATCCATCCCACTGCAGGGCTGCTGCTCAATCAGGCCCTCTGGTGAGGAACTGAAGAACTGCACGGTGAAAGGAACCGCACAGACTCACAACCCCTGATCGCAACAACAGGAAGTGTCTAAAACTGATTCTGGGATTGAGGCAAATGGGGAGCAGAGATTTACAAGAAATTGGACAAATGAAGTTGTGAAGTTTGCTCGCACTTGAGGCGCAGCCAGGGCACAGGTGACATCAGCATTGTGCTCCAATTCGAACCCATTTTACTTATTCGGGTTTCTCCGACCTCTCTCATTTCAAGATGTTGTTTTATTTTCCTTTTGTTCAGTTGTGGTTTATTGGAGTAGAATGCAATAGCAGGTCGGCGTCGCAGCGGCCGACAGTTTGAGCCTCTGCCTCGCAGCACGAAGGATCCCGGTTGGATTCCCACAGGGGGCCGTTCAGTGTGGAGTTAGCGTCCTTCCACACGTGAGAGCCAGAAATGTCTGTCTCCCAGAACCCCCAAATTACTACTTTAAGCAGGATGCAATTTAAATTGCCCACCAAGGGGCATCATATCCGAAAATTGCTCATAAAATGTCATAAATGGGAAATCCTAGGTTGCCTGACGATCCTCAAAGAGCCATGATTGTATTTCCAGACTACACAAAAATGGGCTGAAATACAAATTTCAACGCATAAATGGTAAAAACGTCATTCATATCTCACGTGGAACTTATGGGAGGTTGTGACTTTGTCATGTTGATTTATATAATTGTGCTCTTTCACCCGTTCAGTCACCAAAAGCGGGACACTTTTTTAAATAGTCTTGTTGTCTCTCTCTACAAAGTCTTCTTTTAATCACTGGATGAATCTAAGCTCATCAGTGCAAAACAAAGAAACAGAATCGAAAGCCCTTAATTGTCAGAATACTGAATGGAGAGCTTCTCCTTTTAGTTCAAACAGTTAGCTGCACCGGTATACTCACATATACAAGATGGGCTCCTGCAGGACAGAGCAAGACAATGCAAAGAGCTGCATCAGCCACCCGTGGCCGAGGCATCACCACACTTGCACTTTTTGCATGACATGCTACGATAATGAATTATGTTACTGGAATGTTTCGCTGAAGGGAGGGGATCCAAACTAATTTCCCCACATGACAAATGGAAAGCTGATGTGTCAACCCATAAATTCCCTCATGCATGGCAAAGCCTTTTCTGCGCTGACAGTGGCGATCAACACCAGACTGAAGTCGCCCCGCTCTCTGTCGCAGCCGCTGAGTTCCATGCAACACAACGCCTACGATATCTGTAGAGAAAGTGAACATGGGGTTGTTGAGGGCATTTTCGTTAAAAGCACAAAACGATAATAGTTTCTCGAGCAACATCTGATTAAAGCTCAGAAAATATAACCAGTAGTTGACACTACTATCACAGAATCCTTGCCCTTGTTGGTTTCAGCCGGGGGACTCTGGAGCAGGCCGCCCATTTCCAGGGCTGAGGTCGCTGAAACAATCCAAGTGCTCTTCACGAGTGGGGCTGCAGAGGTCGAAGAGCTCCGCCCTGTGGTGTCACATGCTAGGAGCATGGGGAACTCCAGCTCCCACGATCCCTTGCGAGTTTAGCACGCGCGGCACGTTAGAACAACGGCCCGGCGGAGTCGAGGCCGGGGGTTTGTTTACCTGCCGTAGCAACTGGATGTTTATTCAACACGCCTCTACTGTTCATCCGGAATGGAGCAGACACAACACACTCCTCTCTAACTCCTTGAGGCTCCTGCACCCTCTGTGACCCTGAGTGCAGGAGAACCGGAGGACGATGGACGGATGGACGGACGGATGGACGGATACTGCTCTCAGATTCGAATCAAAAGTTGTGCACATTCGGCGCGGGTGTGAACGACTCCTGGCCTCAGTGAGGACAGCTTCTAGATCAAACTACATTCGGTCCGCTCTCACTCCAGGGATTTCTTCCCAGGCACAGCAAATCTTTTAATTCTCGCCCAATCCTCCGCACCAACCCCATCCCCATGGAACAAGAATGAGGAGGAACTCTTTGCTCCGATCACTTCGCTTAATTGTTGGAATCCGCCCTCACATTTCCCCGATATTTCAGTACTTTCAACATCTTTCAACCGAAGCTCGACAGTTGTGCTCAGACTTTTCACAAGAAAAGCTATTGTTTGTCCTCGTACGTGTTGAGACTTTGCCGGTGCTCTGCCTCCCAACTCCGAGTTTTCTTTGACGGGTCTTGATATGAATTTGCTTTTTTTCCATTGTTTTGCATTTTTTCAACTGAACGGGACCAGGTTGGGTAAAAAAAGAACGAGATGTTTTCATGTTGGAAAAGATGATGGGCTGTTTTATCTGACAGCTATGAAGGAGTTCTCTGTCATTGTATTACCTTTCTGCAGTCTTTTGTCCTGTAGTTTTTACAATTCTAACAACCCCTCCAAGTGTACTTGGTTTGACAGTGTGAAAAACCTCCTCGTGCACAGGTCATATTTACATGGCAGTGTTATACCGTGATCAACTGGATGGGAAGATTCAATTATTGCTGTCTGGCCATGCGATTCGGGTTGAATTTGCAGTTTCCCTTGATTTGATGGTGAAAATAACAGTCAAAGTCATTGTCAACAGTAGCATATGTTTCACCCACACAGTGGATTACAGCAGCTTTTCTCTGAGACCGTCAGTGCGACGGTACAAAAAATTCATCAATATTGTCCCACACTGTTGTAGGACGGATTTGCAGCCGGGGAAAAGCACACATCGAAACTTCAAATTCATCTTTTTGGAAACCTTCATTTCCCGAACTATTAAAGATAAAACACGGACGACGATTTACAAAATAGATACAAACTCCAATGTGGAGGAACAAGGAAACGCGGAACCAAGGAAGTTCCGGCGGCGTGCGTCGCTCACGGATGCTTAGCTTTGTCAGCACCAGCGATCCTCTCCAAATGAAGCAAACAGAAAGCGGCTTTTCACAGCAAACGCCACATTTTACCGCAAAGTCTTCGTATATCATCATTAGTCCCCTTCCAGGATTCTGAAACTGTTTCACCATCTCTGCCGTGGCTGTCGTCTGAGCAAGGCTTGTCCAAACGTCCTAAACAGTGTAACAGCGCTATCACACCATCGCGAATACGCTCCCTGCTGTCCGATGAAAAATACGCAGCAGGCGCAACGAACAGGGATTGGAAGACACTTCAGTGGGTTTCCTGTTCATTTAATTATTGCCATTTACCACCTGCTTACATATTTCCACTTCTTAAGAATCGATCTTGGTGAGACAATTGTTCTGATATCAGTAGTTGTCAGTGCGATACTTTTGTAGCGCCGCGCCGCCAGGGGCAGCGGTGCTTTGGTTGTTGGGTCGTCCAGTGTTGCAGGGCAGCGGGAGAAATGAAGTTATTCCGGCGTGCAAGCCTCGTCAACACACGGTGCAGGGAGAGACGAAGAAAAGAAACATTGGACGATGAATTTCCTTCGCCAGCCGGACGAGTTCAAGTTGAGGGGAAATGTGACGTGCGAGTGCTACACTTTCAGAAGTTGAGAGTGTGTCGAGGACTTGCAGCTAAAAAGTGGTTCATACAAGGAGGACCTCCATTCTTGGTGGACCTGGTGGTGGATGAAGACGTGAAGGGGGATGTGGACGTGAACGGCACGGATGTTTCGCCGAACCTCCACACACGGGCGCAGGTGAAAATCCTGCCTATGACAGAAAGACTGCCAGGGACTGAAAAAGAACCCCAAAGTGCTGCTAAACAGGTAAACCTGAGAACATGTGATGACAAGCCTATATCTTCGAAGGGAGTGTGGAGAGCCAGCTTATCTTGCAACGGTAAAAAGGGGGAATTCACTTTTTGTACTGTTGACGGGGTAAGACAACCACGACCGGGGCTGAAAGCATGTACGGCTCTCGGACTCATGAAGAGTCCATGCGATTAACAAAGAGAAGGTGACACGAAAAGACGAGGCATCGGCTCCTGACTGGGTAAAAGAACACAAAGACGTGCTGAAAGGGACGCGTCGTTTGCCTGGTGACCACAAAAGAAAGCTGAGAGCAGATCCAGAGCCAGTCATTCACCAGCCAGGGACGGTGCCAGTTGCACTCAGAAAGAGGCTGAGACAGAAGTTAGAGAAGAAAATCTTGCCAGGAAGATCGACAAACCGACGAAAATGGTTGTCATTTTGGAGAAGTCTGAGAAGGACCTACGGCTGTGCCCAGATCCTAAGGACTGAAAGAGGGTCTCCAGCATGAACGTTTCAGGTTACCAACAAAATCAGACATAACCAGTGCCAACACGGGAGCGTGGAGCTTCTCTTAGCTTTATGCCTCATCAGGGTTCTACCAAATAATGTTAGATGAATGAAGGTCTAAATTGTACACATTTAACACACCGCTCGGAGGCATTGCTGAATGAGATTACCTTTCAGGATAAGTTCAGCCCATGAAGTCCTTCAGGAAACTCCAGAAAGAGCAGCAGGTCTTTAAGGGGATGGAAGGGGTTGGGGTGTTCAGAGATGATGCAGCCATCATGGCAGGAGGCCAAACTTAACTTTCAGGAGAAGGTTGAGTCCAGGAGGGAGCAGAGCCCAACATCAGAGGTTTGGATGGAGGTGAGGAAGACGACAGGCTGTGGGAAAAACCACACCTGGAGTCAAAGGCGGCCCTGAATTTGCCACAAAGCTGAACCTTTTCTTCGACACCCCCGTGTCCTCCGATGGTGGATCCCGGCCTCCATCCCCACCTCCTCACCCTCTCACTCCTCTGCTCCACCGCCCATCGTCACCCCTCCACAAACAAACTCTTTCGTCCTCCTCATGCGAAGAGAGAGAGCTCGCTGGAACCGCACCATCTCGCTCCCGCAGTCATTCTCGTCTCCGTTGCCGATGAGACCAACCACAGTCGTATCGTCGGCGTCAGCTTTCTGCGTCAATGTGAAGTTTCGTCGTCATTGCCTCAAAAGAGCAAACAAGTAAACGAGTAAACAATCTGTTTATGACGGATTGATTAATTGCAGCACAGCTGAGTGGTGGTCCTTTCTTTCATTTGAAGGGAAGCAACTAGAGTCGTCATACTGTCACTACTTTGCATTGTGCTTGTGTTGCTGCGTCATCAGTCAAACTGACTGTCATCAGTCTGCTGAATGTGTTGTGTGTAGACTACAGTCCGAGTCCGTTGTCAAGCAGAACTCCATATCTTAAATAGCAGCATTGAAAATGGACTTTTCCTGTCACAGACAAACTTAAAGTTTACCAAGTACTCCTGGTCCAAAAATACTCCATATACATATATAATACGGGGTTTCCATTATCTCCATAATCAGCAACAATTCAAGAGATAAAGACTTCAAATATTTCGATCTATGTGTAATGAATCTATTGAACATATTGCATTCACTTTCTGAAAACAGATGAAAAATATTCAATTTTTTCATGAGCTTCTATCTTCTGACTGCTTGAGCTTCTCAAAATCCAATCATTTCTGCTCAAAGGCCCAGAGTGTAAACTAGTGAGACGAATGTCCACTGAGTGAGCAGTTTGTCTCTCTGATTTTCCCGGGCCTGCTGGTGTTTGAGCCTGGCTGAGGAGCTGAGGTGTGATGCAGAACAAGGCATTGAGTCGATCAAGGGGGCGGCACTGAAAAGAGGTTTATGAGATCAAGTTGAGATAGTTTGGACATGTGCAGAGGAGGGAGAGTGACTTTCTCAATGCAGGAGGCCCAGAGGAAGACCAAAGAGGAGACCTGCAGATGGAGTGAAAGAGGCCATGACGGTAGTCGAAGCGAGAAGAGGAGGCTGATCGGGTTGGATGGAGGCAGATGATTTGCATC
Organism: Fistularia tabacaria; assembly: GCA_901007705.1. Lineage (NCBI taxonomy): Eukaryota > Metazoa > Chordata > Actinopteri > Syngnathiformes > Fistulariidae > Fistularia > Fistularia tabacaria. Next base: position 5,390 of record CAAKHD010012577.1, on the reverse strand, counting down.
GACATACTGCCCTCTCTTGGTCAAAGTCGGGACTGCAGTTCTGATGGTTTGGGATCAATTCTCCTGCATCACTTCTTCTGCTCTCTCTCTCTCTTTTGTTTACTTCTCCTCAGCGTCCATACATCATCTTTTGTGGAAACCTTCTCATGCTGTTCGATGGCGATGGAGTATGAAATAAACTTCCCTCCGTGTATTTTTTCCATCCATGTATTTCCCCACCGCAGTCTAGCTTGTTTAATGCGCAGTGGACGGGCAGGTCCCTGAGCGGTGGGAATACAAGCCATGTCCACTCTGATTATTTATCTCCTTTGGGCTGCAGGTTCTATGCTGATGCAAAACAATTCATGGAAAAAGTGCAAACATTTCATGTGAACAATAGGACGTGGTTCCTCATGTGGTCACGATCCGCCTCTTCTCATGCAGAGAAAGTTTGTCTGTGGTTGGAAAATGCCTCGATAAGCAGGATGTATCGACAAGGGTGTTGCCCTTATTGAGGGCGATAAACCAACTTCTGGTTCGCAGCTTTAAGATCTACATCAAGACTGGTTTGAAAACTTGTGTGTTTTCAGTGAAGTTGTGCAACATTTGGATTTCTTTTCATTCAGGTCTGACCAACTTCAAAAATACTGGCTGTTGACCAGAGAGAAGCCTTGATCCTCTCAGCTGTAGTCGGCCATGTTAACCCCGTGCCAGAGTAGTCCTTGCAGCCATAGCTGAGGTCCTCAAAGTGTCAGGAGATGTCTCTGAAGCATCCCACTCCTCTTCCTCTGCAGTGACCACCAGCATGCTCTCCGTCGTTTCCCTCTCAAAATTGGTGGGACACTCCCGCGGCCTCCAGACACTCCCATAGCTGCTTCATCCTCTCCGCCAGCACCACCACCTCGCCACACATCCCTGGTTGCCCAGTGGATTGTTGAGGTGTTCAGCATGCTACTCAGCAGGAGCGTTGTGCTCCAGGTCTGTGATCACCGTGGGAGCAAGAGGAGGAGCGGTGGGAAAGAAGGGAGGAGCTCCTGGGAGTCCGCCTCTCCTGCCAAGATGAATTCAAACAAATGTACTTCTCTTACATCGAGAGCTTCAGCAAGTTTAAACTGGAGAAAGAAAACCTGTTTGTGGGTTTTGAGTCATTGATCAGCAATGGAGATGCTCAAGCAATTTGACGAGAGTTTAGAAATGAAGCAGGTGTTTCAGAGAGAGTTGCCAAAACCGAGGTTATCCAGCTCGATGTGAAGTCGACAGGCTTTCTAATAAACGTGCTGTTCTGTGGTGCTCATGATTAAAGCTGAACTCATCTATGACTCCAAGGCTCCGTCATCTATTATTCCTCGCTGAGCTCCATATTGGTGACTCCGATGTGATGCGGCCCCGGAGAATCTGAAACTGGTCCGCTACTCTCTCGGCCCCCGGAACCCGACCAACGCGCACAAGTACCTGTGCGACGTCATCGTCAGATACCGGTGCCTGACCTGCAGGCGCTACAATGGGGGCGCCAACCGCTGCATTCAGACCAAACAGCTCGAGCTGCGAGACCACGAAGAGCTCTGAGTTCCAGCTTCGCACAGAGAAGGAGCAGGTCGTCCCCAAGCCTGAAGAAGTCTTCAATTCCACCTCAGCCATACGGCTGCGGACGTAATGAATAGCATGCTGTTGCTGTTGGGATCCCACGATGGCGGGTTCCTATTCATGCATGTTTTCGTGTGCCAGCTTCTGCCTGCGGCGCACACAATCTCGCCGACCTCCCTGTGTCTGGCCACCGACGACTGCCGCGGTTAGGCTGAGGAAACCATCTGCGTCCTGCCGATGACCAAGCGGTTCACCATCCAGAGTGTGGCGTCAGAGCCCCTGCGGATGGCGGCAGGGGGTCACAGATTCGGCCGGCATGGCCGTTGTGGCCGCCCCCAGGAGGCGAAGGACCACCTCTGCTTCTTCCACAGGAGATCCATCAGCAAGGTGCGGCGTTGCAATCACCTGTGCTCGTTTGGGGTGCTGGGAAAACTGCGGAGCTGGCGCTTGCTAGCAGCCATGGGTGCCAGTCCTAGTAGATTCCTAGTCGACTCTGGCACGCAGAAGAGCCTTCTCCCCCTAGCACAAGCAGACACTCAGGCTGGAGGCAGCGGTCCGCTAGTGAGCGGCGCTAATGGGTCATCTAAAGCGACTTTAGGTTCACGATCGGTCTCTGACGCCTTTTTGAGTGGGACTTGGTGATCGCCTCCATCACAGTCCCAATCATCGCTTTGGATTTTCTGTGCGCCAACAACCTTCCCGGTGTCCTTAGCCACCTACCCGCGTGAGACGGGGGGGTTGGGCCACGAGCACACGCTAACTTTTTAGCATCGGGGGATATGCACCGACGTTTGCTGGTTGATTTTCTGCTGCTAACGACGCCTAAATGTTCTCCAATGCTGGGCATGGAGCACTTCATTCCCATTGTGGGAATACCTGTTTTCGCACAGACGCTACGCCAAGACGCGGCCAAAGTAGCAACCACCCAGGAGCAGTTTGCCACCATGGAGCACCTGGGGATAGTACGGTGGTCCAACAGCCCGCGGCTCTCCCCGCTCCACATGGTGCCCAAAGTTGTGGCGCCCCTGTGGTGATTTTTGTCACAGCGAACAACCGCTTCCCCTTCCCCACATTCATGACTTCTCCATGCGGCTGTCAGGCGCCACCATCTGTGGTTATCACCAGGTGCCCGTGGTGCAGAGGATGTGCCCAAGACTATGGTGGACTACAGTCACCCAATCTGGGCTTTTCGAGTTCCGGAACATGCCTTTTGGCTTGAAGGGTGAAGCGCAGATCTTTCAGAGGCTTATGGACTTGGTACTGCGTGACCTCGCTTTTGTGTTCGTCTGTCTGGATGATATACTGGTGGCCCGTCGGCTGATGAGCACCTGGAGCACCTGACACAGGTTTTCCATCGTCTGGAGCACACAGCCTTCTAGTCACCCCAGCTAAGTGTCAGTTTGGGCAGTCGGCGACTGACTTCCTGGGTCATTGCATTTCACCGCAAGGCGCAGCTCCCGTGCATGCGAAGGTGCGAGCGGTGACTGATTTTCCCTGCCCGACCTCGGTCAGAGCATTGCAGGAGTTCTTGGGCATGGTGAATTTCTACATCCGCTTCCTCCCTCATGCTGCCCACCTCTCTCAGCTGTTTTACGGGGCTCTGCCGTCCAGGCGGGGGAATGACACAGTCAACTGGACTCCGGGCTAAGCGCGCGCTTAGCAGCCCTACTGATCCATCCAGCATCCGAGGCGCCCATAGGATTGACAACTGATGTGTCTGACATTGCCGTGGGGGCCGAGGTTGAACAACGAGTGGTGAATACGTGGCAACCCCTTGCGTTCTTTATGAAAATGGCGAGTGCTAAGTTCTCCTGGCCTGACATTCCTAAAGATTTCAAGGAATTGTCGGCCATGCATGTGGCGTACCAGCGTGCTACGATTTACTGGTATGTCAGGGCTGCCCTCGAGTGGTTTCCGATTCCGGCCAGGTACATGTCGACCTGGTAGACCCTCTGCCTTCTTCGCAGGGTTTTACTCACCTCCTCACCATGGTCGATTGGACCAACCAGGTGGCCAGAGGCCGTCCCGCTGTCCTACACGGCGACCTCGGATGTGTCCATGGCGTTTCTTTCTGCCTCGGTCGCCCGAAGGACGACCTCGGCGCATCGTTCGCCAAGCTGGTTCTTGGCCAGCCGCTGAGGGCTCCGGGAGAGTGTTCGCCGAAGAGATCCGCTGCCCCTCCCCGTCCGACCGCAGTTCTGGTCGGGCCCCCCAGCCCTTGGTTTTTGGGCCCCGTTCAGCACTGTTTCCCACGATCCTTTGTACCTGTGGAGCTCATGTCAGTCGCGTCTGTGTTTGCGCGACATGATGCTTATCGCTCGCCTCTTCAACCCCTGTGTGACGGACTGTTCCATGTTCTCGAGGCGGGCACTAAGAGTTTCGTGCTGGACGTGGGAGGGTGTTGCTCGATCGGCTGAACCTGGCACACAAGGTGGCTAGTGAAGTTCTGCTTCCTTGCCAAGGTCCCCACTGTGGTCGCCCTCCGTCCAGGACCCCTGGCAGCGCCTCAACAGGTCCAGTGTCCGGTGTCCACTGTTTTGAACGGGGAAAAACGCAGTCATTATTGCAGGCCGATAAGGCCTCCAAAGGCATGAGTTCATGTTCAAGAGTCCATTCTGGGTGTTTGGGGGTGAGCAGTAACTTCTAAATCAAAATCTGGATTTGAGTGATTTTGACATATATTGTGTAAAATCACATTCGACTCAACATATTTCAGAACCGCAGCAGCTGTTATGAATTCATGACTTATTTAGAAGTTGGTGATGAACGATATCATCACTTTTGATGAAAAACATTGTAACTTCTGAAGTTACTCCTGGATTTCAGTGATTTTTATATACATTACCTGGAATAAGATTCTAGGATTGAGAGGGAAATGTATTGACAGATGCTAGAAGAATGATGGGAAGATGGAAAGAGTACTTTGAAGAGTTGATGAATGAGGAAAATGAATGAGAGGGAAGGGAAGAAGAGGTGATTATTGTAGACCTCAGAGTGACTTGTGCAGAGTTGCAGTAACTATAGAGGGATAAAGTTGATGAGCCATACAATGAAGTTATGGGAAAGAGAAGTGGAAACTAGACTGAGAGCAGAAGTCAGTGTTTGTGAGCAGCAGTATGGCTTCATGCCTACAAAGATACCACAGATGCAGTATTCGCTTTGAGAATTCTAATAGAGAAGTACAGAGAAGGTCAGAGGGAGCTGCATTGGGCTCTTGTAGACCTAGAAAAATCATACGACAGGGTGCCCAGACAAGAACTCTGGTTTTGTATGAGGAAGTCTGGAGTAGCAGAGAAGTATGTCAGACTGGTCCAGGACATGTATGCTGGTTGTGAGACAGTGGAGAAGTGTGCTGTAGGTGAAACAGAGAAGTTGAAGGTGGAGGTGGGACTTCATCAGGGATCAGCTCTGAGCCCCTTCCTGTTTGCAGTGGTGATGGACAGGCTGACAGATGAGGTTAGACAGGAATCTCCATGGATCACTGCTCTCACTCCATGGATCTGTAGTGAGAGCAGAGAACAGGTTGAGGAACATCTTGAGAGGTGGAGGTTTGCTCTGGAAAGGAGAGGAATGAAGGTTAGTTGCAGCAAGACAGAATATATGTGTGTGAATGAGAGGAACCCTGGTGGAACGGTGAGGCTACAGGGAGTGGAGATCAAGAAGGTGGAGGATTTCAGGTGCTTAGGGTCAACAGTCCAGAGCAACGGAGAGTGTGGAGAAGAAGTTAAGAAACGGGTTCAAGCAGGTTGGAATTGGTGGAGAAAAGTTTCAGGGGTTCTTTGTGATAGAAGAATTTCATCTAGAATGAAAGGAAAGGTTTACAAAAC
>CAAKHD010012571.1:4781-14568 GCA_901007705.1 Fistularia tabacaria | reverse complement strand
CCCAAACCCAGATCCATCCACGCTTACCTTTCACATAGGATGGAGAGTCGGTACGGATGCTGCCCTTTGCTCAGCTGCTCCCCCCTCTTAAAGGGTACACCTGCCTCTTCTCCTCTGCGGCTGCTTCCTACTGGAACAATAAAAGACAAGAAGCCCAGCGGGGAAAAAAATAAATAATAATAATTATTAATAAAAAAAAAAATAAAAAAAAAATCCGAAGATTCAGAGATCTCAAATCCAGCTATTTTTGCTATATCTGCGTCTCCGGGCTTAAAAGTGTGTGTGTCTGCAAGCGAACCAGCTGGTGTGTTTATCTATTGCAGATCTCTGCTCTCACTGCTGTCTTGTATTTTTGCCTGACAACACTAAAGGGTTTGAGCATGCTCAGTGAGAGCAGGCAGCCGGTCACGTGACATGCAGCTGACTGCACTGCTGCTGAGAAATAGGGAAGGGGTGGGGGGGGCGGAAAAAAAAAATGGAGGAAACTCTGGTGGATGTGTCTGCTGTCTGACAGGCTGTGTGTGCACGTTGTGTGCGCCCTCACATTTGCCAGTGTCTGGTGCACAACCGCGCTCTGCACACACTGCTTGTGTAAGATGTTGGTCTCATGTTTAAAATGTTTTTTTTTTTTTTTTTTTAAAAACCCTCAAGACCACAAAAACATTTCATGCCACATTGGCACTTCACACTCGAGCGCTTGGATTCACAGCTGCACTCGACACTGTAATATTCACAATTTACGGCAGCAGTAATCTCTGGATTACAGTCACGTCTGAGAAAAATTAAATCATGCTTATGACATGAAAAATATTCTCTCTTTCTGATCATGCGGAAGACAATGTCGGGGACAATGGCTATTACGGCGTTGAGATAATCTGTCTTTACCCTCATTATCTCAAGGTATCTATTTAGGAACCGACCTAAAGAGTGAACAGATTAAACGGGTGTGTTGGGTCAACCGTCTGCTGTCAGGAGGGAAGGAGAAGAATCCAAATCGTCATAATGCAATTCACAGATCAAGACATGTTTTTAAATTTTAAACAGTCATCGTTGTCACAACATCTAACACTATTATAACTGCATTTTGTTCAAAGGACAGTTGATTGTACTGGCATAGAAGAATCATTCATTCCTTGTTTATCATGAAACAGTCCGTAATTGTTTTTTTTTATTATGGGTGAAGCTGAAATTAAGACCACTTTTGTGCGAGTCATGTTCTTAACTTAATTTCCAACAAAGCTCCATCACAATGTGACTATTTTAGCGAAGCTGCAGGAACAACAAATTGAATATATGGCAAGTGCCCCATTTCATTATTGAGCACTCTTTGGAGTCATTCATATGATTAATCATTGCCATCATAGCTTGAAATTACTGAATAATAATATCAAATGGTTATTTATTGTAATTTTTCACTACATTTTATTTCATTCATTATTATTCTTTTATTCATTTATTTAACCCTTTAAGACTGCCTGGGGAGCATCTGTGCTACTGCCACCCCATCACTCCGTCACCCAATTGTTTTTATTTTTATTTTTATTTTTATTTTTATTTTTATTTTTATTTTTATTTTTATTTTTTTATATTTTTTATTTATTTATTTATTTATTTATTTATTTATTTATTTATTTTAAATTTTTTGTGCTATCCATATGTAAATGTGTATGTACATATATGTATGTGTATATTGTGTGTGTATGTGTATATATATATATATATATATATATATATATATATATATATATGTACATATATGTACATATCCTGTTTTCTTTTTCTTTTCCCTCTAATGTTGCTGCTGCAACACCCAAATTTCCCCTATGGGGATCAATAAAGTGTTATCTTATCTTATCTTATCTCTTATCTTAATTTTTTGGAATCATTGTTTTTTCATCATTATGACCTTATGCATCTATTTCAGTTCAACTTTTTGGTTTAAGAAAAATGCAATTTCATCATCCCAGTTGTAACATGGTGTGTTGTTTTCACTTCTGTATTTGATTGTCAATCTGTCTCTCTTCCTTAGATACTTGATAATTGTACCTCTTTCTTCATACAGCCCATGTGGCATTACCCTCGCTCAAATCATAATTATATTTTTAGAGGAATTAGCAACCTATCTGATAATACCAGAGATTTATCTGAGCATATTTCCACCTGTGTCGTAGGGTACCTCGTGGTCCAGGAGTTAACAAGACATTAATACTGACTGACAGGGAGATCCCAGCAAGTGGACTGAGTTCCTGGATGGTGGCTGCGTCCTTCACCTGCACAGGTGAGTCACGTAAGTCCGGCAGCTGAACGCGGTTGATCCAGCCAGAGAGCGGCAGCACCTGAACTGACGGCAACATGGGCAGCGGAAGCAGCAACGCAAACACAGATGCCAGCAGGTAAGAGCAAAATGGGTCACAGGGAATTTCCATATGGGGTTCCCCCCTTTTTCTTCTCTGAACAACATTTCCTGTATTTCTTTTACTACTGAATAGTGCTTTGCTGGAACTGTTTCACTTCTGCGATGATAATATTGGCTCACTCTGTCTGTTGCATACATGGCTGAGATGATTAATACACCATGAGACTTAATCATCCTATCTGGAACATTTTGAATATAGTGGTATACTCACGGCACTCATCAAACTAACAAGAACTGTTACTTCTTGAATGGCATTTCTAATCTTACTGTGTACGCACACCACGTGCATCCTGTCTAAAATAAAGAACCACAATGGTGGGGGTTTCTTTGCAAAATCTTCCCCAAGCAGTACAGTAGTACGTTATGGGCATTGGTCGTTATCAATACCTCACACGTGGATACAGGATAACGATTACTATTATTAGGATTGTGACTTGCTTATATCACAGAGTTTTATAAGTAGTAATTTTACTACCAGTGCAAATATAAATAAAATTCAAAGAAAAAAAAAAAAAAAAAGGTGTGTGTGTGTGTGTGTGTGGGTGTGTGTGGGTGTGTATGTGTGTGTGTATTTACTTACCACATTTATATACATATATATATATATATATATTGCATTTTATACACTAAATGTGGTAAGTAAATACAACTGAATTCATGTTTTTTTAGTGCCTTAATTATAACTGAATTACTCTCGGAAATACCTTTATTTGGACTTATCTGGTGCCTTGTATCTTAATTGTTATTAAATAAGAATAAGCAGCAGGGACACTCCCCTGTGCCTTGTTTCTGCAATATGGTATTTTGAAGCTATTATGGTGTTATAACGCCAGATGGCAGTAGTGACTGAATCATTGCATTCAACCGTGTTACAAACGAATGAGTCTGCAAGAACACAAGTGCATTTGCAGTGCTTATACGTGTGTATGATGCACGCAGAGCAGATGTTGTGTTTTTATTCGGCTGAGCTGTAAAATACAACACGAGATGGAGGTAACACATTAACGATGATCATTTAAATAAATACATGTGCTTAATGCAAAAGAAGGGTGAAGATATTTGATTTTGGGGATGCGAAGAGATTTGAACCCTTTTCAACAAACACACACACAAATGTCTGGAGTAACACAAACACACACACACAGACTCACACATACACACACACACACACACACACACACACACATGCACACAGATTCACACCCACCCACACCCGCACACAGACTCACACACACCCACACCCACACACACTCACACCCACACCCACACACACACACACACACACCACACACACACCACACACACACACACACACACACACACACACACACACACACACACACACACACACACACACACCATCTTCAGTCACATGTTGGAAGACATGCGTTGTCGGCGTATTCGCCCGCTGATTGGTTCTCGAAGTTCGCCGGACGCCTCGTGCCCAGCATATCCTTCCGCGAGTCTTCCGCGGTCTTTCATCGTTTTTAGACTTTTCGAATTGAATCTGAAAAAGCAAAAACATGTCAGAGAGGTGGAAATAACATAGTTGGATGTAACCGCTGACTAGGATTTTGCTATTTGTTCGTCTGTGTCATTTCCTACCTCGGATGGATACGTCTCAGCATCCCTAAAAAGTAGATCCGTAAAAGCAGGAACTAGAGATCACCTTGAGCTCGCCTGCGCCGGCATCCATTCAGTTCGAGCGGTTTCCGGCAAGAGAAGGTCGGTAAGCAGCTAGCATGCGCATCGGTAATTTAAAAGTGACATTTCAGCTTCTTGGACACTTGTATCGTTACCCTCGGAATGCTGTAACTTCCTGTATTTACGTAATGTAACATTTTTTTGAGCTAGTGAATACGGAGTGGTCCACCGGGAGGGTTTTTTCCCCCCCCCCACTCGTTGCTATCTACGTTTTGGTCCATTGTGCGTTTAACTGGGAAAACACGAAAGACCTTTCTTCCTTTCTGTACAAGTTAATTTAATGTTAGCAAAAATTGTTCAAAATTTTAATGGTCTAAATTGCCTTTTGAACTTGCGGGAAATGGATGGATTTCCGGGGTACTGTAGGCTCTCTTTTTATCATTAACCAGACAGCTTTACAACTGTCTCAGCAAAACGGGCTTATCATATTAAATACAATGGTTTTCAATAAGGTGCGTAGCGTGTGTTGACCGTTGTCAGGAGAATCGCTTCCTGTAGTGGGCGTGGCCATGACGTTTCTCGGCCTCCCATTGGCCAGTCGTCGAGGAAGGGGAAAAAGTGACGCAGTGATGGGAACGTGACTTCCAGCGCATCGCCTGCAGCCTCAGGCTTCTCTTTCCAGACTGATGCACTCTGGCTTTCGTATACTAAAATTCCTTTGCTAATATTATAGAAGGATTGTGTTATTTAATAAAAAAAAAAAGCAATGAGATGAATTCTGCGGTCCCCTCTCCCTGTAAGCCGTTACCTATGATACTGCCACTCGTACGTGCTCACAGTGCTTCTATCATGAATAACGCATATGATAGATGTAGTCTGAAATGTGGTCACTGCCTGGCTGCGTCACTGCAGTGGGTTGCTGCAGTGGTTTTACCGAGACGTGTGGGTCACATCATTTTTCTCACATAATCTGTCGGCTTGTGAATCCCTGTTGTGCAACTCCCTGATTTCCAGCTCACCATTGATCACATTGTTTAACAAATGCATGACTGTTTCTAGATGTATTTTTTTTAAATTCTAATGGCACATCCTACTTTAAAATATAATACCTCAACTTGCTTGGATTTTAGATGTCATTTTTGTGTGTATCCCCTGGTTGTTTTTTCTAATTGCTTAATCGTCCTGTCAATACCATCCATTTGGAACAGGGATTGCGGTTGCTCACTTTTACAAATGAAGCTACAGTTAGCTTTGTCAGCCTACAAGAAAGAAAATAGTAGAGAGGAAACTAGACATTAGCCAGGAGTTCCTCTACCACTAGTTAACTGCAGATTGAATTTAACATGCTATTACAGGCAGATGTGATTTTGAACTGGTCTGGTTCAGAGAGAGCGGCAGTGCTGCAGGCAAGGCCAACTAACAGCTGGTGCCGTTCTCATGCAGGTTCCCCCTCTCAGCTGCACAGTTGCTGAGTAATACTATAACCATCCTTGATCGGGAACATTTCCAGTTTTTGTAGTGACGTTTTCCACTGCGGAAGGCCCTGCTTCCATTAACACGACCTCTTGACCAGTTGTTGACTACTAAAGTTTTGCAGTGCATCCTGAGTATTAAATTTCTACCAACAGTCTCAGCATGCTGTGTGTTATTATTAGCCAACACTGTTTTAGCTGTCGAGTGTTGTATTACCAAGACTGGTCACAACATTGGTGCGACTCGCTGGAAGTGTCAGCGTTGACTTTTCATGACCATCCATTATTTTACTTTGTTGGGATTGCCTGGTCACACCAGGTGCTCTCTTCGCCCGTCATCGTCATGGAAAGGATTTACTCTTGAGCTCCTGAAAGTGTTACTTGTGTGCACGCGTACCTCAGCAGTCAGTTCTCGGCAGATCGTCGATGTAGGCTGTAATTTTCATTCTGGAAACAGAGGATCCAGCACACTGGGGTTTTTAAGGAGCGCAGTGCTGTGTCTGTGTGTCCCCAAAAGGAGCAGGAAGATCTACTGGGGGTACGTATGGGGGTATGTAGTTAGCTTAGCATGAGTGCTCAAAGCCATTGCCTCGTGTCTTCGTGGCCACTTGGATCAGCCCAGGATTGCATTGTGGCCATCCCAGAGGATATTGAATACCACCACACCCTCACGGCGCAGCTCTGGCTACTTATGAGTACTCGCCAAGATAGCGAGAGGGCACCTTTGATGAGAAGATAGCAAGTTTTAGTGACTATTGCTATGAGATGTATGACACAAAGGTGACTGTGTCAGGAAGGGATTAGCGGGGATTATTAACAGTAGGCTCTAAAGTTAGCCGTGCATCTGTGTCAGGTATTACAGTGGCCGCTGTTAGCCCTCTGAGGCTAGTCATTGGCTGTCCTGGGGTCAGGCATGTGATCCATGGCTCTTAATGAGGGACTTCAATGAGTTATGTAATTTATTATTTACATAACACCTAGGGAGGTTGGCAAGCGCGACCAGACACACCAAATCCACTGCACTCCTCGAATGCAATTTGCTTTCAAGATTTTTTTTTTGTTGTACCAAGTAGAGATTTCTCTGGCCAGATATATTTCTCAGCATAATTCTACATTAACACTCCAAAAGGACACGCTGAGCACAAATGTAAGATATGTAACTTCCACGATGGAAAGTGAACCCTCACCTCACGAGAGTCCAATAAATAAATTAAGGTCTGATTATTGATTTATATGTACACGTATTTGGTGGTGTAACTTAGGAGTTTCCCAACACAGACGTCTAAAAGCCTTCCTCTTCTTTAGATGCATTGAAACTCTCTGCGTACGACTACCTTTATAACATTGTAGCTGTGCGGTATTCTTCATACTCTGATAGCAGTTTTAAAAGAAGTAATAGCTTGGCTATCACAACTTCGAATCCTACGCTATGACAGTTTCATTTTTCATTTTAATTTCAATGGTTATTCTCTCGAGCATTCTGCCCAAAATAGTAGGACACCTTTTTATTCAGCTATACTTTTGCAGAATTGTGATTGCATGAATACAATTGAATTAAAATCTATCATTTCTGAAAATATTCATAGTCCAACGTTCACGGTCAGTCCTACAGACTGTTGTACTCAGTGCCCTCTGCAGTTCCTTCCTGTGGCTCAGCACACTCCGACGTCAGCCTCCAGCCCCCTCATGGTTGAGTGCTGCATGAGGGGGATGTGACTGGGCTCACGTACCCCACCGCTAAGTCCCCGGTCTGCCCCACTGACTGAGTGTTATGTCAGAGGCTTGGAAACTCCTCTCATGAGGCATTCAGGATAGGATGATTAAGACTGAGTTAGACCTGGTTATTTTCCACGGAAAGATCCTTTGAGTAAAATTGCACCACTTGTGGTTGCAACTGAAATTCTCACTCCTAACTGTCACTTTTCAGCACAGCAGTCGCCAGCATTAATGGTTTTGGCAAAAAACACAGAGTTGCCAGATGTTAAACCAGAGCAGCCTTGGTACTTGCTGCCACTGACAGAGAGCCACCAAGCTCCCTTTCAATGTATGAGCTTTTCTGGTGCATCTGTTGCAAAGTATCCGTCATGTTAATGTGTTGTCCCACGGACTGAGTCGAAATGCAAATGATCGCTCCTGCTATTATCTTTTATTGATATTAATAAATTTCCAGTTTCACAGTCATTTACTAAATAAATATCAGTTAAAATTGTAAGCTGGCCATGTAATCACTGGTAAATATTTTTCCCTTTTTAAGAATTTGGATATTTAGCACATCTTGCTGAAGGTGTAACTTCATTATTTAAATGATAGATTATTATTATTAAAATGATCACTGAAGTGACTACTTCTGTCCGGGTTTTTAGGTATTATTTAGTAGTTGCCCCAGTTTTTGATTAGCTGTTGAAGCTCAAACCAAGCGCCACTATGAATCACACATGTCGGCCCTCTGCTGTAGTGTACTTATGTAACCGCAGCATCACTGCAGAGTAGTAATGCTACAGCGTGCTCAAATACATCCACCTAATGGCTGTTGGTTGAGCCGTACGATGGTATCTTGTCGCGGATTAAAAGAGAAAACAAAGGGTCTCTGTAGTTTACAGGTTTTGATGAAATGTCTCAGTCGTGCTATGACAGATGTAATTTACATAGCGTCATTATTTGGTGCCACATGAGAAGAGCCGGGCAATTCCTGCCTTTTAGATGATTCGTTGCCATGGGTGACTCAGAGAAGTGGGTGGGGGCGACAGAATGTACAAAATGGTAGTGATGTACGAATCTATAGGATTCTACTCCTGCTATGTACCATGGATGTATGTAAAAGCATTAATCACGGTACGACTGCCCTGTGCAAACCAAAGTTTGAGGTTTTCATTGACGTTTCAAAAATATAAATAAATAGTGTTTCATGTTTATTATCAGTTCCAGTAAATACAAATGAAATTATAACAGAAGGGATATCAGTTGTTTTTTTTTCCCCCCAGTTGATTCTAGAACCTTTGTTTCCTGCTGAAATACACATAAAAATGTCGAATTTGAAAACAACGCGAATGGAGAAGTAGAGCTGCAGAAAATAAGCTTAGTAATCGTTCACTTGACCGAAGGAATGCCGGTTCGCTGGTGTTCCTCCTAAGCCATGATCCCAGGTTTCACGATTGTTTTTGTTTCTTCCTGCAGGATTTCCCCAGCTGCACAAGTGATCACCATGCCTCACCCAAAGTCCCTAGACATGGGCTCTGCCTTCATCCAGACTCAGCAGCTGAATGCCGCCATGGCAGACACCTTCCTGGAACATATGTGCCTGCTGGACATCGACTCTGAACCCACCACTGCCCGCAACACCGGCATCATCTGCACCATCGGTTAGTCAAAACCGGTCGCACATACCTCGACTCAAACATGAGCCGATGGCCATCGATCACATTACACTCTTTAAAAATTTAGGATTAAAATTTAAAGTGCATGTTCTTATAGCCCTGGTCAGCTCTCCTTTCAGTTGTGATTTTGATAACTATTTACCTGAATGGCCAGAAAGTTCTGCATTTGGTTGGGTTTTTGTTACTAAGATTGACCATAGTTAGGAAGCCACCTGATAAGTAGGCCTGTTATTCCAAGTGGATCGCATAAAAGCATTTGGTCTGTTGTTCTCCATCTGCAGGGCCTGCCTCTCGCTCCGTGGATATGCTGAAGGAGATGATCAAGTCCGGGATGAACATTGCTCGCTTGAACTTCTCCCACGGCACGCACGAGGTGGGTCCTTTCACAAACGTTTTGCTGCGCTTGAAAAGAGCAGGTTACACTGTCAGAGGCATGCTCAAAACCCACGCTGACAATCTATATTCAACATTATACTGTGCCTTATCATGACATAGGGCCAGCCAGCATGTTTTGAGCAATATTTGATTTGGTTTTCAGACCTCTTTTTTTCTGTCTTTCTAAACCTGCTATCACAACTCCGGAGAAATGTCCTGCAATGAAAACTCTCGCTGTCGAAATGTCTATAGTGCGTGCACATTTCACCATAATATGTTATCAGAACGTTATTCTACAAGACTAGACAAGTGAGGCATGATCAGACCAAATTATTGCCTCGCTTACCTTGGGTTACCTGATATTTCATTACAGCTTGAACTTATTTGGAAGACTCCCACATAATATAGAATTTGATCTGTGAACATTGTACAGCCAACAATGCTGGGCTGATGAAATGATCCTGATTTAAATGACAGACCTGAGCAAAGGGAAGTTTTAGGCTTCT
>CAAKHD010012570.1:12369-24417 GCA_901007705.1 Fistularia tabacaria | reverse complement strand
CTATTACACTAATGATATATATTAGGTACACAGAAATAAACATACACACACACACACACACACACACACACACACACACACACACACACACACACACACACACACACACATACAATTGTGGACATTATTTCTGAAGTCTCTCTGAAGGGTTAGCGAGGAGCTATTTTCCGCTAATGCGCACATTTAGAAAAATGGCTAAACTGGACAGCACGTACACCAACACACACACACAAAATAAATATCACATTCCAGGAGTTTATGCTACTTAGCCGTTGATGCTAAAGGCCTGTAGGAGGTGGACTCAGGTCGCCCCCTTGTGGCCAAAACCAGAATATCTGTTCAGACCCGTCGTCGTTTTCAAAACAGGAAGTGCTCGGACAAAAGGGAAACTCCTTCCTGTCCCTCCATCTTGGGTTTGTTTTGAACCAAAAAATCCCACCAAGAGGCCCGACGTGTGATTCGGAGTCGGCCATCTTCACCGAGCCGGTGCTCATGTTTTCTGACGACCTCTCGCTACCGTACTTGTATCAGATGAACAATTGAATCTATCGGCGGGAAACTGTGGCGAGGTTGTTAGCACAGCGAGAGGGTTGTTCCAGCTGGGGTGAATAAAGGGCTAAATCCTCTCGCCTCGCGGTAAGATTAATGGATGTGTGTATTTGAAGCTCAATATTCTACCGCGGTGGTTAAATACATCCATGTATTTGCGCGGTGAGCAAATGGAGGGGGGGGCGCTTTGTTACAACGCCGACACGCGCCCGGGCCAGGCTAGGAATACCGCCGAAGGGGTGAAACGGCGCAGCCGGAGGACGGGAAAACGGGGGGGGGGGGCACAAGGCGATTAATTCCACTGGCGCTTATGCAAGAGGGCGAAAGCGGCTGGGTGAAAACGTCGGCTTATCGACCCGCGCGTTCCTCCGCGCAGAACTCGTGATACAAAGCAGTTACAACAAAGTGCAAGGCGGAGCTGGGGGTGCAACAGGGACCCGCTCCGGGCCCCCTCTCGTTCTGGACGCGCTGACGGACGAGGTGAGGCAGGGACCTCCGTGGATTCCGATTGTTTGCAGATGACATTGTGATATGTGGCGAGAGCAGCCAGGGAGCAAGAGGAGGAACGTCTAGATGGGTGGAGGTTGTGCTGCAGGGATGAAGGTGACGTGCAGGCTGGGGACGAGAGGTGGGACGGTGAGGGTGCAGGGAGAGGAGGTCAAGAGGTGCTGAGGGCATCGGAGAAGGTGGAGAAGGTGGAGAAACACATGTTTGGAGCAGAAAGAGTACGAAAGCAAAGGTTTAGAAGATGGAGGTGACGTTGTCGGAAAAGACGGGCGGTTGAGAGGAAGACGTGGAGGTGAGAAGGACGGAGAGGATCAGGAGTCCATCAGAGGGACGGCGCATGTTCTGGAGATGTTCTGGATGAACTGCCAAGCAGGCAGGAGGCCTGGAGGAAGACCAGAGAGGAGAACGTCGGATGGACGGAGATGATTGGCTGTGGCGACCACCTGAAGCAGAGAAGCTCAACCTCTCTGAGAACTGAATCCATGGCGCTGGATGGAGGAGGTACCAGCGGAGTGGCAACACGACGGCATTCATCTCCCACAATGCAACGCATCATTAGGAAGCAGATAACGTTGAGCGGTGAATCGACGCTAATTAATTAGCGTAATTACCCACTCATTACCGTGTCACAGCGCTCAAATCTGCGCATTGTGACGGCTACGGGCCTCGCGCTACCGCCGCAATCGGGAAGCGACACGATACGCTCGCTGTTCGCCGTTGTAATGTGCGGCTTTTAAGATAATGCGCGACGCAACCTCGACACGGCGCTCCCCCGCCGCACGTGCACGCTCCCTGATTGGCCTCTGGGGAGAGCTCGACGCTAATAGTGTTAGCGACCGACCGGCCATTTTTGAGTATGCCAAACGCCATCAACGCCTGCACGTTTTTGCGAAGGCTGCAATAAGACATGAAGCGCTTGGCTCATTCGGGGGTTGGGGGGTGGGGTGGGGGGGCAGAAATCACCATGGCAACCTTTTAACCGCAGCTGCCGCTCGCTCAGCAAAACACTTAACGGCCATTTGTGTGGAGCTATTATCACTCCTATTATCGTGGTTATTGAGTCAGCTTACAGTTCAAACACACTGTTTTGACCACAGCATTTGCAATAAGACGCTTATTCACGTGTTAATTGGAAGCGCGGCGGCCGGAAATGCCGTTGCGGCTGCCGCCGAACGAGAAACAGGAGCGGCAGATGGCGAATGAAGAAACCCTCATTGCTGAAGAATGAGTGAGTGAACGGTTGCATGTCCAGTTGTGACATGTGACTGAGAGGATGAACGGTTGTACGTCTCCATACGACATTTGAGGGAATGGTTGTAGCGTTATTTTCTCACCTGAATATAAGCTGCAACCGCTAAATTTGAAAAGAAAATGGTACACATATCGGTGGTGCTGGTCTATGAGCCGCAAGTGACCATTTGTAACATGAGATATTTACACAGAAAGATTTTTTAGACTTTTATTTAAATACGTAATGTCAATGCACATGTAACACATCTGGTCAAAAAAAAATTCACAATTTTTTTAAAAAAGATATACAAAAAAAATAAATAAATGCAGAAAGCCTACCAGGAAAAGTCACTGATCGCTATCGTCATCTTTATCCTTTGCACTAAAACCATGAAAGTCGTCTTCTCCAGTGTCGGAATCTCAATTCCTCTGTCACACACTGCCTTCGTCACTCTTTCGTCGCTTGCGTGTTTGTTCCACAGTTTCTATGTGTTTTTTCATCGGTCCGATGCGACCAGGCTAGATATTTTGGCGGCATGAAGCTTGTTTAGCCTGTAAAAATCCATAAATTAGCCGCATCATTGTTTACGCCGCAGTGTTCAAAGCATGTGAAAAAAGTAGCGGCTAATAGAAATGACGGTATGTCTCCGAGTGTCCTGTGATTGGTGCAGGGTGAACCGCCGCCCAATGACAGCTGGAATAGACTCCATCCACCCTTTCCCAGGAGCCCGACTGCCGGATAAGTGACATACAAAATGAATGAATGAATTTAAATAAAGGATGTTTAGACCAGAGCGAACAAAGTGCTTTATCAAACATTTATCCTGAAAAATACGCAGCTAAGGCAGGGCTAAACATGCTAGCTGTCCCCAGCCCCGCCCCCCGTGGCTTCAAACGTGGTACGTCCCAAGAAACTAGCTCTGATGCGGCGTTCCCTGCTGGCTCTCACGCTTTTTCACGTTGACTTCAGCTTGTTCCGATGGAGATACAGTGTTCCCTCAAGATACGAATCTCGTTTGTTTCAGAAGTGGGTTCGTATGTTGATGACTTTTTTCAATTAATTTTCCCTGATGATGATTATTGCAAAAAATACACAACATTTTTCCAATTTCCAATTTTGATATTCTCACTTTTGTACCCGATCATGAACTGTTTTTCATATTTCAAGGATCAAATTAGCTCGAATCGCGTTTCGTATCTTTGAAAATTTCGTAAATAAAGTGATTGTTATTTTAAGGGGCCTCTGTATGTGGACGGCGTGTCAAAGGACGAGGAGCCGAAACGCTAACTGTCCGCACCTTCTGCCTCCATTACTGTCTATCGCCGATCGCCAGACTCGACTCCGCTGCACGATCCCCGCCGAGCCGCGCTGGCGCTAAAAGCGAGCGCGGCGTTGCCCGGGGAGTAAACACAGAGATGAGTGCTCGACACAAGACCTTGTTTGTGAGACGTTTTGATCTGCCTGCACTGCTGGAGCAGAGGAGGAGGGGAAGAAGAAGGGAACTTAAAGAGATACAGCACCAGGGAGGGGGGCGACAAACATCAGTGGCCAAGAAGAACAAGAGCCCGCCATCAGGGCCCGCGGTGATTGTATTACAAGATCGTTACTATGTTATTCACACACACACGGTTGAGAGACAAGCATGAAATATTCATCGAGCTCTTAATCAGTTGCTGATAAATAGGTTAGCGGATCATGCTAACTTTAATATGGCATCATCTGGGGCGGAGGAGCACCATTATTCATTCATTCATTCGTTATCTATTTCGCTTACCTTGCACTCAGGGTAGGCGGGATGGGGTTGGGGGGGCGGAGCCTATCCCAGCGGGGAAGAGGCGGGGTTTACCCTGGATCAATCGCGGGGCCACATAGAGACAAATAACCATTCGCTTCCTCATTCACACATCCGGATAATTTAGCATCTCCAATTAACCGACTACGTACACGACCGTTCAAAAGTTTGGGGTCACTTAGAAATGTCCTTATCTTTGAAAGAAAAGCACTGTTTTATCCACGAAGAAAACATTAAACTAATCAGAAATACTTTCGAGATATTGTTAATGTGGTAAATGACTATTCCAGCTGAAAATGTCCGGTGTTTGCTAATTGCGCTAGAAGGCTAATGGGTGATTAGAAAACCCTTGTGGAATTATGTTAGCATAGCTGAAAACAGTTTAGCTGGTAAGAGAAGCTGACCTTCCTTTGAGCGAGCTGAGTTTCTGGAGCGTCACATTTGTGGGTTTCCATTAAACTCTCAAAACGGCGAGAAAAACGGCCAACCCGACCTGCTGGCTTTTCTACGTCGGGTTCACCGGGGTCACAGAGAACACTCATAATTATGCTCTGGAGAACGTGCATACCTACACCAGTGTGATGGATGAACCCCACAACGGTCCCTTGGCACACATAAAAAAAATAATAGTAAATAAATAAGTAAATAGTAAAATATATAGCTGCTGGGCAGCCACGCCTGTCGCAGGTCAGTGGAGCTTCGATGGAGGAAGTAAAAGCTGCAATTGCTCTCTTGTGGAGGCCTTTCAAACTGAAAGCACTGTCGCAAAATACGAGATGAAAAAGGTTTTCAAACCCGACTCATGGCCATTTCTGAAATGCTATCATTTTTTCCAGGCTTGAAATTAATTTTCCGGGACACGTGGAACACTGAAACATGATCCCGGCATGCTAGCAGAGGTCCTCTGCTCTGCAGCGCCACATTTTGACCAGGAAGTCCTCTGTGTTGACTCGCCTCTCGCCGTCAGGGGGTCGGATTCCAAAGATGTGCCGTCTCTGGCCGTGCAATAATCTCACATTTTTTCATCTGACCCTCCGCACTGGTCGAGCCCCTTTGTAAATGCGTCTGGCCAATCGATAGCAGTCACGCTAATGCTACATGTTAAACCCCAATCCTTTTATGCTAACATTAGCAATGGGACTGCCGGCGGTTCTCACCCTGCGAGGGCGATCCTCATCCCTGGGGTCCGTGCGCACCTAACCCGGGTGCGAACGGCTTACAATGGAAGGAAGCTAGCTTAGCACTTTGTGACAGGAGGCTAATCTCGCGGATTGCTAATAAAGTTGGGATCAGTCACTTCATATCTATCAAAAGAACAACGTGTGAAACAAAGTGTGAAACAAAACCTATTCAAGACAACCTGTTAGCCAGCTAGCGGCAGAGAAGCGCTGCTCGCCGGCTAGTGCCGAGAAGCTTCAACCTGCGTTCATAACTTGCCAGGCCTGATTTTCGATTCATTTTCCGGGTTCTCCAAGACGTTTGGGAACCAAAAAAGTGCTGAGCTCCTCTCTTAACAGAACAAAAGCATTCTCCGATTCACAGTGTTTGTGAATCAGGGAAGGAAACAAAAACATACCAGAGTAGTACGATCCACTGCAGGATCAATTTCAAGTAGATTAAAATGACACTCTACTTGAGTATTTAGTTACTTTCCATCAAGGGGGTATTAATGGATCAGGATGACAGCATGCCGTTGATAATCTGGTTGATTATGTGGAGTTGGACACCTGCGGTTCTGTCACTGGCGCGGAATATCTGTCGCTAATCTTTTGTTGGAGCCGCAACAATGAGGGCGGCGCGGAAGTGGGCGGCTATCTTTAGCCCCGGTAAAGCTGCGACGGATAAATACGCCGGCCTCCGATCACTCCTCCGCATCCCCCAAACCCGTCGGAACGCAAAAGCCAGGAAACCACATCGTCCTCCGGGCGAGGCTTTGGCGGCAGGACGGGAGCCCTGAACCTGGATCCAGGACTTCAGGCTCCAACCAGCTGATGCCCAAGATGTCTCCAGAATAAGAGAGCGTTCATTCACAGAACAATCCGTTCATCAACCGGCTGCGTTCCTTTTGGATCTTGCATCCAGATGTTTCCACCAATCGCTGTTGGTGGTTAAAGAGCGGCGACTGAATGAGGGGTGATTTGTAGAGGCTGTGAGGAGGAGCCAGCGCAGCGATTAGCATCAGGCGTTGCTTGTGGCGGCGCGCCGTTTCTACAAGTGCTTGAAAGACGGTTTCACGTGAAGATGACTGGAAATGTAGCGGCGACCCGCTACAAATACATCTAATAATGTAGGACAGGTAATCATCAAACTCATTCATTAAACTCATCCTCCGCGAGAGACGGAGCCACCTTGGACCAATCGCAGGGCCGCCTATCGAGACGTACAACCATCCATCCTCTCATTCACACATCTGGGCAATATCGGGTCTACCATGAACCTCCTGAATGCATTTGAGCCGTTGACCTTCTCTCTGTGAGGCAGCAGCGCTAACCGTTGCCCCACTGTGCCGTCCTGATAGCACTCGTCTTGCGCCAAGAAGCACTGCGGCGCCCCTGTTGCTCGCAGTGGGCTGGAGGTCAATACAAACCCCTCTGCGCCGTACTTTTTTCTGCGACTTACATGTCGGAGGCGTCCAGGTGGTCGACTCTGGGCGCCAACAGAGCAACACGGCCGCCATGTTGCCCTTCCCATTCTTGACCGCAGAGCACTGCTTGTGAGCAGATAGGACCTCGCCCGCTAGCATTAGTTTCCCTTTCTTACTAGGTATTCACTGAGGAGGGATACCTTGACATCCATCCGCTGTTAGCGCCGCTGACAGCAGAAAGCTGTTCAACCCCTTTGTAGCGCTGCTAACCGCCGCAACCACAGAGAGACATGGACAGCGTATCGGCTGCAGTGTTAGTAAATGCTATCAGCTATTAGCATAAGCTTTCACCTCACAACCGAAGCCAGGCCTTGGAGTGAAAGTTGCCCCCAGATGAGGTCATCCGCTGTGTCAGTCACAAACTTTAAAGTGTTTATATCCTTTCCGGCAGCGTCGAGGCAAAAATCTGTTTTGAAAAATGCGCGAGTGTCCAGATCGATAAGCATCGAATTAAAGTTTGCTCATCAGCCGGGTTTTAGGGTCTGGATCGGCTGCGGACTGAGGTCTGGGTTTGTAGCTGCGTTTTCTTGTTTTAATCCGCGCTGATGTGAGCTGGTTTCACTGCGAGGGGGAAAAAAACAAAAAAAAACAAAAAGAAAAACATGTCCAGTGTCAGAGCAGAAGTTGTGTGGAAGTAAATGTTTCCAAAAAGCCTTTTAAAGTGGACAAGGCGCAGATTATGCTAGCAAAACGCTGTTTTGAAGGGTTTATTTGGCAGAACCCATGAGGCTAAAGGCTAAACGGTAAACAGTCTCCACTTATATAGCGCTTTACGCTAGATTGCGTTCATCCATTCACGCATCGATGGCGGCTGAGCTGCCATGCAAGGCGCTAACCGGGCCATTGGGAGCAGCTTGGAGGTTCAGCGCCTTGCCAAAGCACACCTCGGGATGCAGACGGGGGTGGAAGCGCCGACCTCCTGACGCAAGCCGCCCCAAAGAAAGATGGCGGTGTCAGTGTCAAAAAAGCTCCGTGTCGGCTCGCTTTGTCTCCCAGATGTTCAGAGCGGCGGCCGCCGTCCGCCTGAGCGCCGGTAGTGGAGAACGGGGAGTCTGAGAGAGGGCCGGGGCCACGTGACCTGATCTTTGGCCCCGCGGTCGGGCTGACATTAGCAATTTGTCCAAATCTGGATCCCTGCCTTCGTATTGCAGCTGGCAGCGTGAGCGTCCAGATGCACCGGCCTCCGGCGAGAGCGCTGAACGCAGCTCCTCTCTGGCGGCGGATGCTGGCCAATAAAACTGGAGTTATTACTGTTTATCAAGACGGAAAAACAAAACAAAACTTGTTGCCCAGAGAGTTTTGGGCTTGATTGGCCTTGTTAAGCGAACATCGGGTCAAGATGAGAACGTCGAATGAATCCGCCGATTAAATCATTCCCGGTGGCTTAAAAGCGCGCATGCGCTTTGCTGAGCACCCATGACATCATCGCTCCTCGAGGATTGTCTGCAGCTCCACGACACCTTCTGCTCCGTGAGACGCCTTTAACCCTGAAAGACTGAGCGAATGGTTGAGCATCTCTGGAAAATCTATGTATGAGAAAGTGAATTCTTGCCTGTCACGTTTTGAGTTGTGAATGGGAGGGTGAAGCAGCATGCCTCCATGCCGGTCCAGGGTGAACCCCGCGCCTCTCGGCCAATGACAGCTGAGATAGGCTCCAGCGCCCCCTGCGATCCAGGATCTGCTGGATGGATAATGAATGAATGAAAAAGCTAATCGGTGACCTTTGACTTACTATTAGACCCAACTGTAGTTTTCCATCATGTACCCCAGATACCCCCGGATTCTGGCTAAACGTCCACGCGAGCGTTTCTGGAGATACTCTAGGACAGTGCCGCCATGAAGGATCTGGTAAATTATGTGAGGGCGGGGCTGTTGGACGAGGAGTGGAATAATGTCCAGGGTTTTCAAGGCCATCTGGGACTCTTCATCTGCACCAGGTGTGATGCAGAAGCTGTAAAGGACCATTGTCTGATCCACGAACGGGATTATAGATGGACCATTGCCCGTGTTAGTCCAGTGACAGTAACGCCTTCTTCATTGAGTCACTGAAGACAGATTTTGTTTGTTCAGTCATACAAGTCCAGTGACTCCGGTGTGTGTGTGTGTGTGTGTCTTGGCTCGTTCTGAACAGAAAAGAACTGCGTTGACGAGGAACAGCAGACGCTAGCGGCCGCAGCTGCGCTCCTGGGGCGCTCGCTGCAGCTTTTGAGCGAACGGCGGTTGGGTCCGGGGTCGATCAACAGGTTCCCTCTGTTTTGTCTCAACGCTTTCCAAAAACAAAACGCCGTATTTGTCACCACGAGCTAAAACAACAATCCCCCGGCCTCGACAACATGATTGACAGTTGAATAAATGAAAGACAAACTGCTGTTTCTTGTTAAAACACATCCAAACATCTGGACGCTACAGATGTAAACAAACAATCGGGCACCGGCGCTAACCACTTGACCTCCATGAACGGATAAGCCCGTTAACCGCCGCGCCTTCAGGAAAGCATCAAGAGAAGAGGCGGCGTTTCAGCCGGGTGTCTTTGGCGCCCGCGAGGGATCCCGTCCCTCTCGGCGAGGAGTGGAGGGCAAACAAACGGATGAAAGGGTTTTTTTTTTTTTTTCCCCCCGTAAGACACAGAAGCCCACGCCGCGCTACAGCCCGCTGGCGTCGAACCCCGTCCGGGCTGTCATCTCCGATTCCGACCGGGCTTTAACACAACACAACCGGAGCCAGCTCCAGGACCCGCCGCCGCGGGCTGAGCGCCGCCGGCCGGTCGACCCGAGCAAAATTACTCCACGGATGCGGGTGACGCCGCCCGGGGGTGTTTTCTTTCTCTCTTTAAATGTTAGCCGTGACAGCTAACGTTTGATTCATTCCTCTCTCGACCGAACAAATGGAACATCTGTGTAGTGTAACGGCGCTGACGAAGCCCTACCGCAAGCTACGGGCTAAAAATAAAGCGCGCGGACTCTTATTGAGGCGAAACAGAACATCTAAACTTGGAAAGGCACAAAAAAAAATTAGCACTGCACTAAATTAAAGACCGCTCCGTTGACATTCAGCAGCTCCACGGTAACAACCGGTTTAGCTTTTTGTCCCTCTTTCATCTGACACCGAACAAGACGCTCAGAGCTTCAGACGGTTCGCTTTGCAAAGAATAGGAACAGGGAAGCACGCTAGGACGCTACGTTTGTTGAAAAGACAAAATTCTAGAAACGGATCAAGCAAACCTCAAGGGCTGGTCTGAATCGGATGATAACAGGAAAATACACAAGACAATGCTAATAGCAGCTAGTATAGCATTTGCGCCGTCACCTACTCAGTGTCGGGCTAACAGGCAAGGGTCGAAGCTGACGGGAGGATCGCTAAAGTTCCCACGCTGTTGCACATTTGACCCCGACTCTCTATGGTTGCATGACAAGTCATCTTTGAGCTAGCCGGCACGCTAATCCATATCTAAACTTGGAAACACATAAAAAAAATTAGCATTGCGCTAAATTAAAGACCATTCTGTTGACATTCAGCAGCTCCACGATAACAACCGGTTTGTTGAAAAACCAAAACTTTGAGAAATGGATCAAGTAGGCCTCAAGCGCTGTTGTGACTCAGATGATAACGTCCACTGAACCAAAGGCTATGAACTGTTAGCATGATGCGTCGTCTGTTGCTGAAGCCGTGGAGCAGGAAACAAGTCTTTTGAGAACAAACAAAAATGTAGAGAAGATCTCATGTTTTTAAAACATCCCATCTTTAACAAAAGCAAAACAGTGCTCATGCTTGCTAGTGTAGCATCGCCCCCTCACCTCGCTCAGGATTGGGCTAAGAGGTCTGGGTCGCGGCTGGCCTACGAGTGGGACGGGAGGGTCGCACTAATTCTAACACTGTCTCACATTTGACGAGGATCTGTCTACGCTTGCATGTCCACAACG
This sequence comes from Fistularia tabacaria, assembly GCA_901007705.1. Taxonomy (NCBI): domain Eukaryota; kingdom Metazoa; phylum Chordata; class Actinopteri; order Syngnathiformes; family Fistulariidae; genus Fistularia; species Fistularia tabacaria. Next base: position 13,774 of record CAAKHD010012570.1, on the reverse strand, counting down.
TTTGTCGTCTTGAGCTAGCAGGCATGCTAGCCCACATCTAAACTTGGAAACACACAAAGAAATTAGCATTGCGCTGAATTAAAGACCGCTGTGTTGACATTCAGCAGTTCCACGGTAACAACCGGTTTAACTTCTCTTTCCTCTTTCGTCTGACACCGAACAAGACGCTCAGAGCTTCAGCTGGTTCACTTTGCAAAGAGCACGAAGAGGAAAGGACGCTAGAATGCTAAGTTTGTTGAAAAAGCCCAAATTTGGGGAATGGATCCGGCCGGGAGTAAACCTGAAGGGCCTGTGTGACTCGGATGAGAAAGTCCACTGACCAAAACAAAGACTGTGACATGGTAGCGTGATGCATCGTCCCTTGCTAAAAGCCACAGAGCAGAAGGTGAGTCTTTTTCATAGTTCCTTCAGCTCCTACAGAAGAACAGACAAGATACACGTGTACACGTGTACATGACCGCAGACCGCCAGGCTGGCAGAAGTGTCCTTTTGTAACAGTTGTACATGAAAAGCTCTTGAACGCAGGGGTCTCCAATCCCGGTTCCGCAGATCTAATCTTTCCTGGCACAAATCATAGGTTTTTTCATTCGACCTTCCGGGTCTTATTTCGAAAAACGAATGTTTGCGCCTTCGCCTTACCCTTACACATCGGCCAGCACAAGCTAGCCCTCGAAAAACATGAGCCAGAAACAAAAGTCGCCGGAGAGGTTTGTCGGGAGGAAACGACCAAACGATGAGCCCGCAGACGCATCGCAGACTGCTAGCATAAAAAGAAAGCTGCGTTTAAAAGAAAATATCAAGATTCCTAGCGAAGTTACGGGTTCATTGCAACAGGAGATACACCAGCTCCGCACCCGCTATGCATTATTTGTGGTGAACTGCCAGCTAGTTTTCATTATTTGAACGAACCAGTCAGCAGAAACATTTCCATGCGTAAAACTGGTCCCTGGTACGAAAAAAGGTTGTGGGGCGGCTGCTCCAGAGGGACCGGAAGCTCATTCGGGTCGCTTGTATCCGTGATCCGGTTCTTCCGGTCACGACCCAGAGCTGGTGTCCGACAAGCGTTGGTGGGAACGTAGATCGACCGACAAATCTGGAGCTTCGTGGATAGTTAGCGAGAGATCTAAAAACACCCCGCAGGAAGGGGGGCGGGGCTTGTTGACAGGATGTATAAATTCTCGGTGGGTTCAGGGTGAGCTAACGCGACGAGCTTTGTCAGTGAGAACATGAATGAACGGTAATGATGACGGAAGTCCTGACCCTGGTTGTTCCAGTTCAAACTCAAATCGCTAATGATGCTGACGGTGTGTTTTTTTTTTTTTTTTCTGCTTCCTCCACACTTTCTGGGTTAACGCTAAACTTTTCCATCCTTCTATTAAATTTAAAAAAAAAAAAAAAAAAAAAA
>CAAKHD010012570.1:0-12072 GCA_901007705.1 Fistularia tabacaria | reverse complement strand
TAAAATATTCCCACCTTCCATTAAATGAAAAAAAAAAAAAAAAAAAAAAAAAAAAAAAAAAGGGATAATAAACCCGGATTTATGGTACAAGTGGTATCCGTTTTCATGCCAAAAGCTTTTCCCGAAATATCAAATACCCCTGTAAATTAAATTCCTCTAGATATAACAGTTATGGCTGCAAACAAGAAAAAAAAAAAGCTCATTTCTCTTGCATAAAAATAGCCCTCGGCTAGGCAGCGTGAACAAACAGTTGCCTTGACTGAACATTCCTGCATATTCAGTTCACCCGCTGCAAACCCACAGCGATCCGGGCTATGTAAGCCGGATAATTAGGTTATAATTGGCTTCCTCGCTCACAATCACATTCTTTTTTTTCCTCCCTTTTTTCTTCTTCTCCCTCTTCTTCTTTGGCACAAGGATGTTCCTCGCAGCCTCGGTCCAGCGGTAATTAATCCTGAAAACTTCCAAGCGGTCGTAAAAAAATACGGAAAGACAAAATGGCCGACTTCTGAAGCCCCCGGGTGGTCGTAAAGTACTTTGCTCATTGTGCGCGGAAAAGAGCGTAAAAACCAACTTCATATTGCTGGGTGTAATTCTGTTATTTACTGAGGTGACTGGGACCGAGGTTTTCATTATCCTGCTAATTAATGGTGAGATGTTTCTTGAGAAGAAAAGGCACCCTCGGTGCCACTGGAAAAAAGAATTCACGATAAACCCTCGGCAATCTCCTCATAATGTGTTTCTTTATTACTGTGACGGCTGTTATTCTTCTTATCCCAATGTTAGAAGAACATCTAACTCTCTGTCTGTCACTGCTTTGGGACAGAAAGGTTCTCAGAACTGACCAGCTTGAATTTGGTTCCAGGAGGTAGCCTCCTCCAGGGGACGGCGGGAGGGAGCGGCGTGACGTGCACCTCCAAAGCAAAGCACCAAAGAAGAAGAGGAGGAGGAATAACCGTGGACGATCAGACGCTCGAAGTGTTTTCATCCTCTCCCTGTGCTGCTCTCACCGTGTGAAGAGCCCCGTTAGCCGTTAGCTAACTCCGCACTTCTTCTGGCTAAAATGAAGACGTTCCTGCGCGAACCCGTCGGCGGCGTAGCAGGCTAGAGGAGCTTGGAGCACCGTCTCCGATCCTGTTCTAGCTGCTTCTGTCAACAGCTGGCTGGGGACCGCTGGAGCTTGAAAGAAAAAAAGTAGTTCACAAGCAGTATCTGGTAATGGGCGTGGCCTATGAGCTCCACCAATCAGCAATGAGTTCCTGCTGAAGGTCCCAAAACATGGATGTTGCCTGAACAGGTTCGAGAAACGCCTTTTTAAAGATTCATGAGGTAAATATCGACTTTTTACAGAGCACATTTTGTTCAAATAATCAGCAACCATCACAGTTATTGATCGGAAAATAATCTCAGTGGTGATTGGAAAAATAATCTGGGTTGATGTTACAACAACTGCTACTTGCCAAATGTTTTACTTCATGGCAGTTTCAGCATTGCACAGCTCAGTCATGTAAAGGTTCCTCACTGGAAAGAGATGTCTTATCAGAGGTCTTGGGATTGTTTGCTTCATCCTTGTCTTCTTATCCAAAGAAATAGAGAAGGAAATATTATCGTTCTTAATAAAAACCAGTCAGATGAACAATATCTGAAGTCTGCTGTCTCTGTGGGAGCGCAATTTTGGAGAAAAATAGATAAAAGTCTTTGATAAAATAAGAAAATACTTTATTGATCCCTCGTAGGGGGAATTCTTGAATATTTAATATTGTTATATATTTCAAATAAACACGGAAAATAACCATTGTGGATGTTTCAACATGAAGCCTGTTAATTTTTTCCGAAACATAATTCCCGCTGGCAAAGAACCCGTCGCTGGTTAGCCACAGCAATTAAGGAAAGGCACAGGGTCCACTGTGTTGTAAAGCTGTATTTACTTTGGGATTCTAAAGCGTGGATTTGCCATTCGCCTTTCGGTTTTATGCTGTTCTGCATCCCAGACGTGGACCAAAGTACCGCCGGCGTGGCGCTCACATGAAGCTACGCGTTTTCCGCTTCAGGAGAACGCTCCCTGGTCGGGATGTGAGAGACCCACCCGCCAATCCTCACTTTAAAAAACAAAACTAAAAAGGTCTCGCCATGCAGACGAAATAAAAGCGGCGTTGCTCGGTAAACGTCTAGAAAAGAAAAGCAAAGAAAAGAAAGAAAACAGTCCCAAAGATCGAGCCCTGAGGAACACCGACACTTCAGGGAGGCTAAACACAGGATAGTTGCATTGAGGGATTGACAGGCTACTAGCTAAGTGCAAAGGCGGTTTAAAGTACGGGTACAGTCGTCCCTCGCCGCCTTTCGCAGCCTCGCAGTTTCGTGGAGTTCTTAAGTGCTGTACGTTTGCGAGTTTTCTACAAAACCCACAATGGCGACGAAACGTTCAGCACCGACAAAGGCGCCTGCGGTCGCACCCAAAAAGCAGCGACAGATGCTAACCATCGCACAAAAAGTTGGACTTGTGGTCATGCTAAAAGAAGGTAGAAGTGACGCGGCTGTCGGGCGCCATGACGGAATAAATGAATCTACAGTTGGTTGCATAAAGAAGGAGGAAAATAACATAAGACTTAAAACATTTATAATCATCGTAAAATATAAAGCTGAGGACTTTGCGGATTTCGCCCATTGCGGGTTATTTTTAGAACGTAACTCCCGCGATTACCGAGGGACCGCTGCACCGCTAACAGCGGGGTCTCACGACTGCTGGGTAATTTAGATTGAAATTCAAGCATTTCCTTTTGGGGTCAAGGGGTTTAATAATGCGTCTAATTTCAAAATACGCCGCGGAAACCCTGGAGTGGATGCGGAGCTGGGCGTTGGGTTTGGGTCGGAACGCCGGCGGGTCGACGGGAGGAGGAGGGCTGCCATTCAGCGCTAATGCCTTCAATCACCGCGTGCGGCTGAAAACAATCCCCTCTGTGAGGAGCCCCGGCTGAGTGGATGCATTGTTGATTACCTGCAGCCACTCCGGACTCGAAAGGCACAGCTGTTCGCTCTCCACCCACCTCAACACCCAGGAGAGGGAGAGCGATCAAAACGTCAGGGACGACAAATTGAAGCTATTCAACATCTATTCTCCAATACTTGAATAATTCAGTCATTCATTTCTTCATTCATTCATTCATTCATTCGTTGAGTCGTGGCGGGGATGCAGTCCATCCCGGCCTTCAGTGGGAGATCTGGATCCAACACGGCCCACAGGTAGACATACAAGCGTTCACTCACTCGTTCACAACACATATGGAGACACTGAACCATTCACTCTTTCATTCACATACGAGATAGTGACGTACATCCATTCACTCACTCACTTCATTCACATGACACAACAACCACTCACCCTCTCATTCAAAGGTCATATGGAGACAAAAACCGTTCACTCTTTCATTCAAACATCATCTTGAGGCGCACAAGCGTTCACTCTTTCATTCAAATATTATACAGTGACACACAACCATTCACCCTCTCATTCAAACATGATATAGTTGTATCACAATTCATGCAATTATTATAGGGACATACAACCATTCACCCTCTCATTCAAACATCATATAGAATCATACAACCAGTCACTCACTCATTCACGAATTATTCGATATTCGGTGTCGATATTCACGCTTTCATTCCAACGTCAAATTGCAAAATACACAACTATTCACCCTCTCATTCAAAGGTCAAATGGAGACACACAACCATTCATTCTTTCATTCAAACATCGTATAGAGGCACACAACCATTCATCCTCTCACTCACATGAGAATCATATGACATCCATTCACTCATTCACGTCATTGCAAGACAAAGCCTTCACTCTCATTCAAATAATAATACATGACAACCATTCACCCTCTCATTCACAAGTCAAATAGCATCATAACCATTCACTCACTTGTTCGCGTGTCATAACAAGGCACTCAAATATTCACCCGCTCATTCACTCTACATAAAGAGACATGAATGTTCACTCTGTCATTCAAGTTACATAGTGACATCCATCCATTCACACATCGTGCGGACACATACGAGCATTCACTCGGTCATTCACTCATCAAATAGAGACATACGACCGTTCACCCTCTCATTCACGTCATACAGAAATATGCAACCATTCACTCTGTCATTCAAATATAATATAGTGACATTCAACCATTCACCCTCTCATTCAAAGGTCGTCTGGATAAATACGACTATTCACGCAAATTTGGCCCGTATTGTAGTTCTACTTGGCTAGTGAAGCCATACCACATGACTATCAGAGCTGGCACGCTGCTTTTCTAGCCTGCGGCGCACGTACCGCTAATGCTACAAATCCCAGAATGCTCTGCTGGTGTTTTGGCAAAAAAAATCACAGCAGGACCCGTAAACTCCCTCTCCTCTGCTGACAGCGGTCGTAGCGACCTTATGCTAATTCCGGCACCGTGCTACCCTTCTGAAAAATGATGAAAAGAAAGGCAGAAAACAGTTATTTTATCTTTTATACATTTATTACCAGCCCGTGGAAAAAAGTTACTGTTGAAATTGAATTCAGAAGGCTGCAAATAAAAAGAGGTATAAGAATTTTATTTCATTGTTATTTGAGAAATGAATGGCAAGGATGTGTTTTTTAATTTGAATTTGGCGTGTGCAATATTAAGCTATATATTTCATCGTGTTAAGCTTTGCTTGTTCCATATTCAGTTTTTAAGCCAAAACTTGTTTTGGTCCAGAAGAAAAGGTTCATTTCTCGATCTGGAGGAAGATTTTTTTCAATAACATCAACGTTGGCCCCTGACTTTGTTCCAGTTTTTGAATTTTGTCCCACTGTGGATTTGAGTTTGACACCCTTGACATAGAGTGACATCAGAATTCACTCTTTCGTTCAAATATTTCATCGTGACATTCAACCATTCACCCTCTCATTCACACGTCAGAAGCTGGTGAGACATGAAGACAGTGTTCTTCACGCTTGTTTTGTTCGTGGAGAATCCCCGCCCGCCCCCCCGCCCCCGTAGTCAAACACGAGTAACCGTCGTCTCCGGGGAGCCGATGTTTATCCTTGGATCTCAAACTCCAACCTTCCCAAACGGGGCATGACTGACCTGGAAGAGCACAGATGCCTTCTTGATTCAGAAGCTCCAATCTCACAGGACTGAAGAGACGAGGAAAACGCTCTTCTTCTTCTTCTTCTTTTTACTCCCTCTCTCTCGCCTCGGTGATGCCGTTTGCATTTCAACAACGTTCCCGCTTCACAGCCAACACTGTATCCAATTCACTTTAATTGATTTCTTCTTCTGTATTTTCGCCCTTTTAAATCAGTAGGCGGCTTTTGTGCGGATGTTAATGCGCTTGGCTGAGAGCCCGGCGTGCCGTCCATCTTCGCGCACGTGATTTATTTACATGTTATTCTTTCACGATTTCTTTTAGTGTTATTTGTAATCGTTATCTTGTTAATATTTGTCATTTTCAACTTGCTTTTTTTATTTTTAGCATTAAGATAATTCAGTATTGCTAAGCTAAAAGTACAAATTATGGATTTATTGTTAAATATATTATCATTACTATTACTATTATATTGTATCATTTAACTTGCTACTTTTTATTAACTCATCATTATTTACTACTGTCATTGTGTTGCTAATCATTAAGCATGAATTTATTGTTTTGTGTTATTTATCAATTATTATTATTATTATTATTATCAATAATAATAATAGCAATGATAAGGATCATCATAATAATGTTAGTATTATTATGATGATCATTATTATTCTTATTCTTATTATTATTATTATTATTATTATTATTATTATTATAAATAACAATAATAATAATTACTTTTATTACTATTATAAAAATAATGAATATGTATTATGATTGCTTCTTCTTTTCCTTTGGGCTTTTCCCTTCAGGGTTCGCCACAGCGAATCAACCTTCTCCATCTAACCCTGCTTCTGGATCCTCCTCTCTCACACCAACTAACTTCATGTCCTCTCTCACTACCTCCATCCAATATTGACATCATTTCAGTCAATTAAGAGTTTCTGAGGAACATTGCAGCAACGCCAACAGGCACTGGACTGTTTCTGAAATGAGATGCATCTCAAGTGCATTCAAGGCCTATCGGAGGCCGGACCTTACGTGCACTACAATGGTAAAGCATCACAGGTGTTGGAGCAGCAGACTGGTTTGCTGAAACTATTGAGAAAAGTTATTGAAGATAAAGACAAGAAGATTACTTTGTGCCCACGGCCATCAGACTGCAGTCTGGACGGCACACAGCTCTGACTGCCTGGAGGTGCATCTGTGGACCACCAGCTCAAGACTCATTCGCTCACTTTACCCTGAATGATATCACTCCATCGCATCCCGTTTGTTTTATCGTTGCCATTGCTCCATTGTCATCGCCTATGTGTCCTCATTCTTGCCCTTGTTGTTGTCAATTTGGGTTCTACTCTTGCCCTCACTGTTTATTTATTTATATGAATTTATCTTATATATGTGTACATGTATATATGTATGTAATGGTGTATGTATATATATATTTTGTGTATGTGTGTGTATTGGTGTATGTATGTATATATATGCATATGTATATATATATGTATTGGTGAATGTAAGAATATATATGTATATGTGTATACATATATATATCTACATATATATGTATGTATATATACATATATATCTACATATATATGTATGTATATATACATATATATATATACATATATATACACACACACACACATATATATATATTATATATTTATTTATTTATTTATTTATTTTTTTCTTTCTGTCTTTTAATTGTTTATACTGCTTTTAACTGTTTGATGCTTATTTATATTTTGACATATTTTGACTGATATATTTATATATATTTACATATACATTTTTTTAAATCTATTTGTTTTTTACTTTCTGTCTTTTAATTGTTTATAGTGCTTTTAATTGTTTGGTGCTTATTTATATTTTGACTATCTTTTTTGATATCGTTATCGTTGCACTGCTGGGGATCAATGAAGTACTTTCCGATCCTTTCCTAATTGGAAAACAGAGTGGAGCAACTGGAGCGAGACTCAATAATGGAGGATGTGCTGATATCCGCACCATTAGGGGAACTGCTGACACTCCAGCAACAAGTTACAACGTTCTTCAGTAGCAAAGTTATTATTGTTAACAGCAAATCCATAGCTGCTCGTCACGCAAATTCCACTAAAACATGCCGACAAGCAGAATATAATCATCGGATTTGTGAGCAGAAAAGATCAAACTGAGTTGCTGAAGGTTGCTAAGAAGCTCAAAGGCACGGGCGTGTTCGGGAATGAGCATCTGAACAAGAGGAACGCAGATGTTGCTCGTCAAGCAAGGATTTTGAAAAAGGAGAACAAAATACAGGACACGTGGACGAGAAACTGTAAAATTAGGATCAAGCTCAGGGGACCACCAGGACAAGCAAAGAGTGTCACCATCAGACACGTCTCAGAGCTGGAGAAATATCAATGAAATATGACCTTACAGTGAAGATGGTAGATTATTATCATTTGATTTTTTTTTTTATTATTTTGAGGCCATTGATACGCCTGCTTGCCTTTTTCTCACTTTTTTTTAAAATTTATGATTAAAGTACAAGACGAAGAAAAAAAAAACGAACAATTTAAGAATTTGAATTGTGAGGAACACAAAGACAAGGAAATAGGAAATGACATTGACCCAGATAGCAATTTCTGTAGCAGCGCTGAGCTGGAAATGAAAGGATTTTCTCTCGTACATTTCAACAGTGAAAGTCTCTACAGTAACTTTTCCAAAATGAAAGACTATTTGAATACATTTGAGGAGAAGTTCACAGTCGTCGCTGTTTCACAGACTTGGATCATTGAAAAAGAAACAACTCGCCAAAGAACTGGAAGGCTATGAAATGTTGTTTTTTTTTTTTTCAGAACAGACTTGACAAAAGAGGAGGTGGAGCTGCTTTGTTTGTGCAGAATGGTTTGAGTGTGGTTGTTGCAAACATGCACCCTTTCAATTGAAAACTTAATGGAGTGTCTAACAATTGAAATACAAACTGAAAACTCCCAGAACATAGTAATTAGCTGTATTCGTCGGACCTCGGGTGGTTGTTTCGAACTGTTTCATCAAAGGACTTCCGAAGAACTCGTGAGGACACATGATGACAAGCTGACTTTGGTTTGCGGCGACTTTAACATCAATTTGTTAAAATCGAATGATAATGTAAAGACTTCAGAATCTGTGAACACCATGTTCAGTTTCACTTTTAACCCTTGGTTTTGAGACCAAGTAGAATAACTTCAAATCGTGCCACCTTGATGGATGACTGGATTCACCGCGAAGCGTGGACTTCTGTTCAGGGATATTCCAGACCATCTCCCTGTTTTTGTAGTCATAGAAAAGGGAAAGTATTTGCAAACTCCACCACAAATAGAATTCTGGAATTATAGAAATAAAACACCCCCCGCTATTGAAGCTATGACAAATGAACTTCTACAGTGTGACTGGCAAGACATTTATGTTGCCAATGTTAATGATTCTTAAAATGACTTTATCGAAATTTTCATGGGGGTACAGAACTACGATTGTCGCTTAAAAATATGTAATTGGAAAGGCAAAAAAGATTCAAAACCCTGGATGACTAAAAGTTTGGTGAAAGCTTGTAGAAAGAAAAATAATTTATATGCATATTTTATAAAAAAAAATAAAAAAAATTAAACCAACGGAAATGAAAAAAAGTCCAAAAGTTGTAAAAATTAATTGATAAAAATATTGCAACAACGAAAAAAAAGATTATTATGACAAGTTATTGTTGTAATATAAAAATTATATCAAGGAAACACGGAGACAAATAAATGAGGCAACGGAAAATAAAACGACAAAAAAATCTCCCAACTTGAACCAAAAATAAAAATGAGACAATTGAAAATAAACAGGAACTTGTCAATGAATCTAATCTTTTTTTTTTTTTTTTTGGCAGTGGAGGTTCTCACCATGCAGAACAACTACCGACTGTTGTTGACACGATAACTGACACATTCTTTAACAGCAACACGGTATTTTTAAATGGTGTAAGTCAAAGCGATGTGTTCGAAGTCATACAACAGTTCGTGAATAAGAAATCTACAGATTACCAGTTTCAGCCACTGCATATGAGAGCCTTTTACTTGCATATGTAATTTATCTTTCTCGTCTTGGATCGTTCCAGACCAACGTGGCAATAAACAAGAAGTTTCCATCAATAGATCCGATCAAATATTCCAGAAAAATCGTTCGCAATTCGACTTGACACATTTATCAGTAGGTTTGATTTATTAAATGCTCCTCAGTACGGATTCAGGAGCGATTATTCAACGACATCAGCTGGAATGGAATTTGTTGAACACGTTGCAAAAGCAGCAGAGCAAAGATTAAATACAGCAGGTGTGTTCGTTGATCTGACCAAGGCGTTTGATACAATTGATCATGCTGTTCAAAAAGCGCAATCATCATGGTCTTCGGGGTGAAGCTAAGCAATGGCTACAAAGTTATTTATGTGACAGACTTCAATGTGTGACAATCAACAACACAGATTCACAGTTTCAAAAGGTAATATTTTTCTGTATCATCGCTGCTTAAATGTATTATGTTTGCAGATGATACCATTTTTTTTTTTTGCTCTGGAAAAGATATTTTGGACTTTGTGTCGGTTGTGGGAAATGCATTTTAAATTTGATTAAAATGTGGTTTGACCATACTAAGCTATGCCTAAATGAAAATGAAACTGAATTTATGATATTTTCAGGTAGCAGAAATATTGGTGAGTTAAAATGACATTTAAATGGTAAAGAAATTCAACGTGTTTCTGAAGCAGAATATCTTGGCGTAATCATTGACGGTAAACTCTCTTGGAAAACCACATATTGAATTTGTAAAACGTAAAGTTTCCAAATCCATGGGGATTCTGTATACAACAAGAGATGTAATGAACAAAAAAAAAAGGGTTGTACTTGCTATATGCCTCTTTAGTAATGCCATATTTTTCGTGCTATGCAGAGATATGGGGGAAGGCGGGAAAAGTCTGCATTGAGTCTCTATTTAAGCTGCAAAAAAAGGCTATCAGAATAGCTAATAAAGTAAGATTCTGTCAACCAACGAATCAGTTTAGACAGACAAAATCTCTTAAATTGAAGGATGTTGCGTAGATTAAGATATTAGAGATACTGGATAGAGTTAAAAATAATTTGGTTCCAAATGGCACACAAAATCTGTTCAAACTAAGAGTTGCGAATTATAATCTAGGGGGGTTATTTAATTTTGAACACTCTAAAGTAAGAACAAATGGAAAACAAAGATGCATCTCAGCCATCGGTGTGAAATGATGGAATGAACTCAGTGATGAACTGAAATCAAGTACTTCTTTATTGTTTCAAAGAAACCTAAAGCATAAATGTATCACTGATTATTAAAATGACATGTAAAACTTTAATATTCTTTTCTTTGTAAAAGTTGTTGTGTTTTACTGGCCTGTTTCTGCCAGTTTCTGTAAACTAATGGCTGATTCAGGATTGAGTTTGTATTCGGATAGGTACATATAAACTATGCTTCTGCATATTCCTTTTTTGGTAATATGAATTTGGTTTTGTGGAATCACGTACAAAATTGAAGAATTTTGATCAAAATACAACCAATATCTATCTGTCATTATTCTTATTAGTATTATTTTAAATCACAAGTATTCTTCATTCTTTCTCAATCAGTCTGTCTTACTGTTATCATTCAAATGTAGCATAAAAATTAATTTAGTAATTTTAATTAATTAAAATGTATTATATTAAATTGAATTAATGCCATTAATTTATTATTCAGTGTTACTTTCCTATCTATTACTGTAGTACTTTGTCCTTATTTGTTATATTGTTATATTTTTATTCATTTGTATTATTCATTAATCAGTGTCAATATTATTTTATTATTACTTTTATATTGATACACATACTATATTATTGATGTTACTGAATCATTTATTGTTATCATTATCATCATTGTTATTATCACAGTTTTGATTATCATCATCATTCTTACTCATCTTGATGTATCTATTTTTATTATTCCAGCATTTTTTTTTATTACTATTATTTTCAATAATTTGTGTTCCTCCCATTTTTTATTGATTTTTTTAAAAGTATAATTTAGCATCATTTTATTTTTTGGTTTTCCTTTTCTATCTATCTATTATCATGATTATTATTATTATTATTATTAAGAAAGTAACTTATCCTTATTTGTTAAATTTTTATGCATTTCTAGTATTCATTTATCAGTTATTTTATTACTATTATATTAAATTAATTTCTTATTTCTTGTTGTTTATCTAGAGATGTAATCATTGTTTTATTATTTTATTATTATTTTCTCTAAATTCACAATGATAAATTACTAATGTCATCATTGATTATCATTACTGTGATCACTCATAGGTGGTGCACGGTGGAAAATGTGTTCATGTATCCCGCAGTGCTTTGGGACAAACACAAGGGACCCCCTCCCTCGGGGGGGAAACTAAAAGGGCTTTGCTGATTCGTCCGTCTGGGCCGCGGCAGAACTTTGGTTAAATATTTGTTGAAAGCGCCGTCCTCCTGATAACATTGCTCATACTTTAGAATCAGTATCTGCAGCTTTGTCGGAGCTCAAGCACAAGCGAAGGTTCCTCACGACTACAATCGCACAAAATGAAAGGGTTTATGCAATAATTAAAACAATTTATTGCAAAAAAATAAATAAACATTTCGAGAAAAAAAAAATGGAGATTAAAAAAGCTCCGTAACATTTCTATGGGGGCAAAATAGAACCGAATCAGTTAGAATAGTTTACATCCTGGAACATGGAAATCTAATTTTCATCGTTCCTCATGTTTATCGTCCACCGGGTTTCTCTTAGAACAAAACGCTGGCTTTTGTTTATTTATGAAATGTGATAAAAAGGTGTAATAAGCACAGTGGCGTGGGGGGGGGGGGGGGCTTTGGGAGTGGAGGCTCCACGCTCTCCACCCCAGGGTTCCCCGGG
>CAAKHD010012566.1:3065-14110 GCA_901007705.1 Fistularia tabacaria | reverse complement strand
CTTTTCTAACTGTTTTTTTGGATATTGTTATTGTTGCGCTGCGGCAACACACGAATTTCCCCTATGGAGATCAATGAAGAATTATCTTATCTTACCTTTTTTTTTTTTTTATCTTCCTATCCTATCTTTTAATTGTCTCTGTTATTTATATTTATACTCATATTTATTGACAATTTCCCCTATAGGGATCAATAAAGGATTATCTTATCGAATGCAAATATCCGTCCGTACAAAAAAATTCATTGTCGATTAGTAAATCATGTGACAATTGTCGTTGTAATATATTTTGTACATACTGTTAATTTACGTATGATATCTGCACCTCAGGTTAGTTGCTAAACGAGCATTTCATTGGCCTGTGCATGTAAAGTCGACTCTAATCCCACCCAATCATAAAGAAATAATAAACTGAACTTTTATTTTATTAAAAATTGTTTATTTATTCAATAATCTGAGCAGATGCTACCTCTATCTCTTTGACACAATTAGAAATGACAATAAGGAAAGTCCATTTCAAAAGTAGCTAATAATAAAAAGGTAAACAAACATGGCGGACCTGTGGCTGCGGGTGCTTTGGGGCCAGACCAGAGTAATCGATTATCGGATCGATACAGCTCCCGGTCCCTGCGCGGAGGAAGACGACACATGAGGATGCTGCGATGGAAGGCGGCTCACATGGCGGCGCGGGGCGGAGACGCACTGCACGAAGGCCCGGGAGCAGCGGCAGCGGATCCCCTCCTCGTCCTCCGTCCGTCGGAACACAATCTCCGCCACCAGCGTCGTCCTGCTCCGGTCCGGCATCATCTCGGCCCCGCGGTTCCCGGTTCTCCCGCCGCACGGTTCACGGCGTCACCTGGACGGCTGCCTCCACTTCCGCTCAGACGCCGAGCACTTCCGGTCGCGCCTTTTCAAATTTAAAAAAAAGGGACTGAGGCCCTCCGCGGATGTATTTTGGATTAAACTCGTATTTTTACACGTTTTGAATGCAGCAAAATGAAGTCGCCAGAAAGTCAAATATGGAGGGGAAATATTTATATTCATATTATTATATCATATTATACGTTGTTATTTTTATTCGCTGCTGTGACAATCAAATTTCCCCACCGGGGATCAATAAAGTGCTATCTAATTTAATGTAATCTAATCTAATCTTATTTTATTTTGTCACTGCGTCGTTTTTATTGTTTCTTTTAAATCAGTATTTTGTATATGTGTTTCTGTCTGTACGGTCCTTGAGTGTCAAGCAGGGCGCCTTAAATGAAATAAATAATAATTATTATATTATTATATGTATTAATACATTCTCCAAGATACCTTCCTAATTATCATGCCATTTTTACAACCCACATCATGTTCACTGTTCACTTTTGTTTCGATCACAATTTCCGGCACAAAGCATTTCCTTTCTTTCTTTTTGTGTTATTACATTTTGTATTCGATTGTATAGACTGTACACAGCCTTTCATTATTTCTATCTATATCGTTATCTACGTATTATTTTGGTTATTCCTATTTGGACACTTTTCCACCCTCTAATGCTGCTGTGGCATTGAATTTCCCCGACACGGGATCAATAAAGTCTATCTTATCTTATAAAGAAGTTCATATCTCCCTGACAGAAGTAACACGATAGATATCTGAAAAACTTTGAAAACACGAGAAAATTAAAATTCAGAATTAGTTATTTTATATTTTATATTTCTACTCCGCTTTTATTTTGAAGGTGAACCATACACGGGGGATGTCTGTTTCCGGGAGGGGGCGGAACTTTTCTGTCGACGTGTTTGTTTCCAGGGGGACGATGAATCACCGGCGGACCGCGGCGTGTCACACTCAAATCCTCCCGGAATTATGAAAGCGACCGCTAGCTAGCGAACATTGTTTTGATTTATTTTGCGCTTATCTTGCATCATGGCCTGCTCGTCGACGTCTGCGCCCGCCAACTAGCATCTCCCAGGTAAATTATCCCGGGTTAACTCGACGGCTCGTCGTGTTCCGGTGAGTTTCCGTGTCAGTGACGGCCGGCGGTCAGCTGTCAGATTGTTGTCCGACGTCAGGCTCTCGAATCCCCGCCGGCTCCGACCCCACGCAGGGGGTCTGAGCTCCACCTCCGCAGCTCAGGTGTAATGCTGGACGTCGTGACTTTGTTTGCCGACCAATCGATAAACTGATAGACATATCCGTGTTTAACATTAAATTGCGAAATGTTTACATTTTGGTGTTGTTTACAAAGGTTGAAGCTAATCTCCTTGTACCCGCTGCCTTCAGGGATTCTCTCCATCCGACCTTCTCCTCTCACACCTTCCTGTCCTCTCTCCCTCCATCCTTAAACCTCCTGTCTGGTCCTCCTCTAGACCTCCAAACTCAGCATCTTTCCACCCAGATCTTCCCCATCCCTCCCCTGTCCATATCCAAGCCATCTCAGTGTGACTTTATCTCCAGATCATCTCCCTGCTGCCTCTGGTCTTCACCTCATGTTCTTTTATCACCCCTGACACTTTTCTCCATCCATTCCAATCTGCTTGTTCCTCCACCCTCTCCGATGCTCTGAACTCACTATTTAAAATCCTCCCCAAAAGCACTGAAAGAAATCAGAAACTACATGGAATCTAATGTGAAAATGACCTTAAATGATCTGAAAAGCATCTCCAGCTTTGAACCCGGGGCAGGTCTTCTGTCAG
The DNA here is from genome assembly GCA_901007705.1 of Fistularia tabacaria. NCBI lineage: Eukaryota > Metazoa > Chordata > Actinopteri > Syngnathiformes > Fistulariidae > Fistularia > Fistularia tabacaria. The sequence goes on along the minus strand of CAAKHD010012566.1, from coordinate 11,429 downwards.
AACATTCAGATGATCGCTCGCGTACTCAACCTGGCCGTCCGCCGCAGGTCCCTGAATGCAGCGCGGCGCCCGCGTCACCCACGGCGGGCCATCCATCCGGTGAAGCGGGGATGTCGGGGTCGGGGAACCAGTCGTGCGTGTCGACGGCGGAGGACGCCGTCGCCTTCCTGGTAACCGATAGCAACCACACAAGCCGGAGGTCGTGATCGATCGCGCTGTCGATTGTTAACCTTCACTGTCAATCAGTGACATCGCGACAAACTGATGATTTTATTGATTATCTACTTTAAATCGGTCAAAGCGTCAGCCTGTGCGTCCGTAGGTGTGTGTGCTCCATGCCTGGGAGGAGTGGGCGGGCCTCGGCCAGCTGGAGGACTACCTGAGCGTCCTGGAATACCTGCTGTGGGTCTTCACCCCGCTGGCCATCGTCTTCATCCTGCCCTTCCTCATCGTCATCCTGCTCTACCTCTCCATCCTCTTCCTCCACGTCTACAAGGCGAGTTACAGTCGCAAACCTGCTAAATGCTAATGAGCAAAAGGACTCTCCTTCTCGCGTAGACACGATGTTTGTCCAGAAAGGTGTTCTCACATGAAGACCCTGAAGAGCACAGTAAACCCGAAGCGAAGACGTTGGATCCAAGGATGAGGAGACAAAGCTAAGCTAACGCCGCCCACGACCTGTTTTTTCCACTAGAGGAAGAACCAGCTGCGGGAGGCGTACAGCAACAACCTGTGGGACGGCGCCAGGAAGACCCTGGCCACCCTGTGGGACGGACACGGCGCCATATGGCACGGTACGCCTCCATCCCATAATATGCAGGATATTCAAGGAGCAGAAAGAAGAACAGAAAGCGTTTGTTTGTGAGAAAAAGAAGTGAGTCGAATTCAGGAAGTGCTCGGTCTTCCTGTTCGAGAGTCCGAAACGCGAGAAACCTGGAAACCTCCTTCTGCAAACATCCTGTTTAAACACATGTCAGCGCTAGTTTCCTCGATGTGTCAACGCCGGTCAGGCTAAGCTAATCAAACTCAGAGGGTCAAAACATCTGCAGCACCTCGGTGCCAGCACCTCTGCTTCCCCGCTAACACCAGCTAGCATCTTGACTGCTAATGAGGTTTTGAGATCCTCCTCCTGTTAACGCCAGCTAGCATATTTACCGCTAACAGGGTTGTGAGATCCTCCACCCGCTAACACCGGTTAGCACCTTTATCGCAAAAGAGGTTGTGAGATTCTCTACCCTCTAACACTGGCTAGAATCATTACTGCTAGAGGTTGTGAGATCCTCCAACCACTAAGACAGGCTAGCATCTTTACTGCGAATGGGGTCGTGGAATCCTCCTCCTGCTAACGCTGGCTAGCATCTTTGCTGCTAGCGGGTTGTGAGATCCTCCACCCGCTAACACCGGCTAGCATCTTTACTGTTAACAAGGTTGTGAGATCTTCAACCCGCAAACGCCGGCTCGACTCCACCCGCTAACAGAGTAACATCTGCGTGTTGAAGGCTACGAGATCCACGGCCTGGAGAAGATCCCGGACAAGGGCCCGGCGCTGATCGTCTACTACCACGGGGCCATTCCCATCGACTACTACTACTTCCTGGCCAGCGTCATCATCCAGCGGGGGCGGACCTGCCACTCGGTGGCCGACCACTTGCTCTTCAAGATCCCGGGTGCGCGGCGCCGTCGCCCCTCCCTTAGCGAGGACTTCTCAAACCACCGGAGACGAGGGGGAAGAACATCGCGGCCCCGACTGACCTCCTCCGCCTCCGCAGGCTTCAAGCTGCTGCTGGAGGTGTTCAGCGTGATCCACGGGCCGCGGGAGGAGTGCGTCCAGGCGCTGAGGAACGGCCACCTGCTGGGGATCTCCCCCGGAGGGGTGCGGGAGGCGCTCTTCAGCGACGAGACCTACCCCCTGCTGTGGGGCAAACGCAAAGGCTTCGCCCAGGTCGCCATCGACGCCAAAGTGGTGGGTGGCCCCTCCGTCGGAGCGGAACCCCCTCGGGTCTCCCGAGATCCTCACCGAGCGTCCGTTGTTTTGTCGCAGTCGGTGATTCCCATGTTCACCCAGAACGTCCGCGAGGGCTTCAGGTCTCTGGGCACGCTCAGTAAGTCCCGTCCCCGGATCCGCTCTTCAGAAGGGAGCTGAAGCAACCGCTGCAAGTTCAAATTCAGAAATACACGAGAAATGAGTTGTGATACCAGTTGAAAGGCGTCCGACCCATTGGGCGGACGAGGATGTCACCCACACAGGGTTGAGCAGCCGGTCGTCCTCGTGCAGGGTTCTTCCGCTGGCTGTACGAGAGGTTCCGCCTCCCCGTGGCTCCGATCTACGGCGGCTTCCCCGTCAAGTTCCGCACCTTCCTGGGCGACCCCATCCCCTACGACCCCGGCCTGGACGCCGCGCAGCTCGCCGAGAAGGTAGCGTGAAGGCCGGCGGCGTCCGCGAGGGCGGTCCGGCTCGCGCTGACGGGTGTGTTGTGGAACAGGTGCAGCAGGGGGTCCAGGCGCTGATCGACCGGCACCAGAAGATCCCCGGGAACGTCCTGCGGGCCCTGATGGAGCGGCTCTCCTCCTCCGACAAGGACGACTGAGCCGTCGCCCGCTTCCCGTGGCCTCAGCGTCTCCTGACCCGGAGCCGTGCAGAACCCCCTCCAGACGCCTCTGTCCCGGCACCCACTGCGTCCTCTCAGAGCTGCGGTTACACCTCCCGGACACTAGGTGGCACCGGCGAGCCCGGAACGTCGACGTTCGGGCTCAGGCGTTGTTTACAGGTTCTGCGTCGCCGCCGTGTTTGACGGCCTCCGGACGGCTGCGTAACACGGCGGCGACGGCGACCGGACGCCAGTCGTCCTGGAAACGGCAGGTGGCTGATTTTAACGCTTCCGGTTGTTTTTTGCTCCGTTTCTCCGCTTTATCGAACGACTTCAGGGACCAACGTTTGACGCCGCGCTCGCAACCCCCCCCCCCCAGATCAAACACATGATGTAGTTCGTGAAGTCCGTCCCGATGAGGACATTTTGTTGTTTTGTTTTTTTTATGTCCAATTGCACGAATGATTCGCCTTCTCCGGCAGCTCGTACCTCGAGGCCTGGTTTCCACGACGACCCGCAGACGCCGGCGTCCGCGGTTGATATCATTCTCGGGAGGATCCAAACGGCCGCGGGCGTTTTTCGGCGCTTAAAATCAAACTCAGCGGCTTCCTCGTCCCGGGAATGGACTGAACCATCTTCAGAGGGCACGGGGGGGGGGGTTGGGCGACTGTCGTCAAAAGGTCAAAAATGGAAGGAACCAATCGACGGACGGGGGGGGGTGTTCATCCTCGCTCATCAGGGCTTCTATCATGTCTAGAAAAAAAATAAACAAGGAGGAACATGCAGAGAATGCCTCTGACGGATGGTTCAGTCCGGGGAGGAGAACCCTGGCAGGAGCCGCTCTGGAAGATCAGCATGAAAAGACGTTTTAAAGACGTCCAACGGGAACCAGGGGGCCGAAAAAGCTTTAAAGAAACGCGGAGGATCGAACACTTTGTTGATCTCGCCGGACAGAAATGGAAATGAGAAGCTGCTTCTGAGCTCGTGAACGTCCTCCTGCTCTTCGACCCCCCCGGCTTCATCTCACTACGTCATTCCACACGTGGGTCGAATTTGCATGTCTGTAAATACCAGGATCATGATTTTGCACAGTTCTGCTGCCAGCTGAGGTCCGTCTCGGGCACCAGGAGACGCCGCGTTTGCTTTTTGTTTTGTTGTTTTGTTGTTTTGCTCGTTGCCTTGATTCTCGTTCGTTCGTTGGTTCGTGAAAAGGACGAAGGTTTGAAGTGATCTGACCCGGGGTTGGAAGCGACGTCCTCGCTCTGTATCAAGATGCCTGAAAGGTGCACTTTGAAAGACAGAGACCTCGTCCACCTGCCAATAAATCTATTTTGATAAGATCCTCTCCGTCGGCTTCTTACTGATCGGCGGACGTGGAGGGAGAGATGATCCCAACGTTGGGGAGAGAGAGAGGTGAGAGGTGAAGTCCAAACGCAGAAGAACCAGAAGGACTGCATGGCTTTGGAGAGCGGAGAACCCTGAGGAAGCCCTCGCAGAAACAGAGAGGGAGTCTGACCTCCTCCGGACCTCCAACCTCACCATCTCCGTGGAACTCGATCTCCAGAGCATCTGACGTGTGCCGTCCCTCTGCCGGACTCCGTCCTCCTCCATCCCAAAGAGGAACCTGCGCATCTTCACCGCTGCCTCCTGTCTCCGTCTCCTCAACCTTCTCGGGTCCTTGGACTCCGGCGGAGGGGAGGGAGGGGGACAGACAGAAGGTGAGCTGGAGAACAAGCGGAGATGTTCTCCTGGGTGGAGGCGGAGCTGCCGGGTCCCAGAAAGCAGGCGGAGGCCGGAGAAATGACCACAGTGAACTTTATTCAATGACTTTTGGTAGTTTTTGCGTTGCATTTCGATTCAAATAAAAATTTACAAAAAAAAAAAATCCGATATGTACAAAAGAAAGGATCTTTTTTTTTTCTGGATAATTTTACAGCGACTCTTTCCTCCGTCGACTTCGTACTTTCATCACACACGAACGCAACCCACTGAAAAGACCTTTTTTTTTTTTCTCAGACGTTGGTTTTTCTTTTTTTTTTTCTGTATTTGAACACACCACGTACAGCACATTTATTTATTTAATTTTGTTTAGTTTTTTTTTTTTGTTTAGTTTTTTTGTTTTTGTTTCTTTTAACTCGCAGTAGTTCACCCTAGGATATCTGTGGTAGGAACGGCCGCGGTGTCGCTTCGGCCTCGGCGCCGGAGACGCCCCTTCGTCGGCGAGGAGCGGGGCGGCTGGTTCTCCTTGGTTTTGTTTTTTTTTGTTGTTTTTTCTTTTCCTCAACATGTACATTTATTTACAGAGAAGCTTGAAATTATTTATGTTTTTTTGTTGTTTTTTTTTTCTTCCTTTTTAAATCCCCTCCCGACCGGACGCTGCTCAGCTCGCTCCATCATCTGATGGGGACGACCGATAAAAAATAAATAAAACAAAGGCTTGGAAATTATCAGGATTTTCCCCCCAAAAAATGATATTAACAAAATTAAAATCGGCAGGACTTTCTCTGCAGTTATAAAAAAAAATCCCTGAAATGAATTAGAGGATTACAAATAAATTAATAACAGTAAAATAATGACCTTGGAGAGAATTAGAAAGAAATGTTTCAAGTAAAACCCTGAAAATACTCAAGAGAATTAATGAATAATGAGGAGCGAGAAACAAAAAAAGGACCCAAAAATTGCAAAAAAAAAAGATATTACCAAAAATAACTTAGAAATTACTGAAAAATAAGCAATAAATTAGTGAATATAACCAGGAAAATATATGTAAAATATATCCTCGAAATGTAAAAAAATAATGAATCTAAAATAGCCAAGAATTTATAAAAAATAAAGAATAACTGAAAAATAACCAGGAAATTACAAAAAAACCCAACAAAGAAATAGCAAAGAGATTAAAAATGACTGAAAAAACCCAAAGTAAACTAAAAATAACAATAATAATAATAATAATAATAATAATAATAATAATAATAATAATGGTAATAATAATAATAATAAGAAGAAGGAGATAAAAGGAAAGGAAGCCATCTTTGAAATGAAGGAAACCTCCAGCAGACTTTGAATCCATGAAGCAGCTTCAGACCCACCTCACAGGGTGATGATTATTATGGGATGGAAACGCCGCAGTCACCAACACCCTATCAGGGACCGGTACGGGGGGGCACACACACACACACACACACACACACACACACACACACACACACACACACACACACACACACAACAGGCTAACCAGACTGTGCTTTCACTGGCTGATGAGCAGGAATTAAAAGAATTAAAAAATATACTTTCTTTAAGGCTGAAAATAACAGAAAGCAGCTGGTAAAGTTTGTTGTGACCGGAATGAATGTGTGTGTGTGTGTGTGTGTGTGTGTGTGTGTGTGTTGATGATGTCATGCATTCACGGCAAACGTCCACCATCTATCGGATAATTATTCCTATTATTTCTATCATTCTAAGAGTTGTTGCACTGGCATTTATGATCATAATAAAAATATAATGATGATAATAAAGATGAAAAACAGCGCTGAGAAAACAGGAGGAAAGAAGCCGTGACCTGAAAAGCCCTTCAGCTCCAGGTTCATCTGGCGGAGGAGGAACAGGAAGTTGAGGAGAAATATTTGCGATCAATAATTTGAATTCTATTGAAAAGCTGGACTGTGAAGGGGCTAATGCTAGCGGGGGAAGGGCAGGGGGCGGGGCTTCAGCGGGTGAACTGAGGTAGCTTCATGTTCCCGTGACGATAAAAACAGAAGAGAGATGACGGAAAAAAGGCGAATGACAGCAGGAAGTTGCCGTCGGCCGTCCAGACGGAGGCCGTTCGGCCCCCCGGGACCAGAACCTCCACCTAGAACCTCCACCTAGAACCTCGTCCCAGAACCTCCACCTAGAGCCTCCTCCTAGAACCTCCTCCCAGAACTTCCTCCCAGAACCCCACCGACATGGCTGTCCGCGGGCAAAACACGTCGGCACCTGATTGGACCAATTCTTTTCCACCTCTTTCCCGTCTTTGTAAACTCAAATCTTGCTACTTTCAGCGTGTGTCCTGCTACTCGCTTCTTAGCTAGCTAGCTAGCTCTCCCAGGGAGGGCTTCCAGTCGCAAGATAGCGTGAGGAGAAGCTGGACCAGACCAGACCACGCTGACCTCCGGAGATTGCCTGATCTGATTTTAGTTTTGACCGACTTTTTGACTTTGTCCCCTCGCCGCTCGCCTCCATGTCCAGTACCCTTCCTCCTCTCCTTCGGTAGCAAGACTTGTAGCTTTTATTTGTGCTCGGGTTCGAGCAGCCGCGCTGCCGATTCCTGTGCTTCTTCTTCGACTCTCTTAAACCCGCGGCGCTTCTCGCCGATGCGCTGTTGTCGCGGCGAAATGAAAAACGGGCAAATAAAGACACGCGGCGGCGAATAAGGCGACGACAACCAGAAACGTCTGAGCGCGACAAAAATAAAAACTCTGAACTGCATCGACGGGAAAATAACCCCTGGAGAGTCTACGGTGCTTTTATTTTGAAAGTCCATCCACGAGTTTGTGCGTCGAGAATCTTCCGGTGCTTTAAATTTGAAAAAAATCGATGCGTTTGTACGCCGGGTGAAAAGCGGTTGAAATGAACGCGTACCGATTTTGCAGCCCGCAGGGGGGCGGGGTCAGGGGGCGGGGCTTAACCCGGGTCGTCGGAGACGTGATTGACAGGCCGGCCCGCTGATGACCCCGCCCACTTGTGCTTTCCTCTCCGCCGCCGCCGGCGTCGGAAAAGTAAAAACCGTATTGCACTTGTGACCCCGAACCGTGGAATCGCAGCGCGGGCGGGCGGCCACGTTTGGCCGTCATCGACGCCGAGCGGAAAAACAGAAGATCGCCGTGCGCGCACGCCAGCTGCCTGCTAGCGCTGAAGCTAAAGCGGCGTGTTCTCCGAAAGCGGCGGCGCCCAGACGTGTAGAAAAACTCAATCTTTTCCGTGAGCGTGAAGTAGATTAGCGGGGGGGAAAAAAAAACCTGCGTCCTCCAACGGGGACGGCGGCTTTTTCTTCTACTGCATCTTTGTGACGGCGGCGGCGGAGACCAGGAGGCTAACGGCTAAAACGCCACGGTGGTGTCCCCTCACACACACACACACACACACACACACACACGGGAGCAACGGTGAAGCAGTCCTCCAGCAACACCACGTCGTCAGCTCCCGTCCCGGGCGGAGAAGAATCGTCTGGAATCAAGAGTTCTGTACATCCCGGTGGCCGACGCCGCCGCTCGTCCTCCTGGCGGCTGGTCCGTCGGTCCGTCCATCCGTCCATCCGTCCGTCCGTCCGTCCGTCCGTCCGTCGTCTTCCTCGCCGGCGGCCCGGTCCCTCCTCCTCCTCGCGGCCGCTGCCTGGTAAAGCTGCCAGGAAGATAGTTTTTTTTTTCGTGTGTGTGTTTTGTTTTCTTGGCATTTGGTGAAGTTTGTGTCTTCCTTCCCTCCTTCCCTTTCCTTTCCTTCTTTTCTCCGAGATGCTACGTCTTCCAGTCCAGACCCGAACCACCCCTCCGGCCACAGAGGAGGACTTCTGAAACCCCCGTCGGCCATCTTTGAGTAAGGTGCTCCGCGTCCTCACAGGCCAGAGGACTTGTTTTTTTTTTTTGTTGTTTTTTTTTTTTTTTTAATTCTTTCAATTTACACGTCGTTTTTTTTGTTTTGTTTTTTTTTGTTTCTTTTGGCACTAAGAACAGGAGCAAAGTGTGTGTTGTCCCGGGGACGAGAACTTCCCGCCACGTTTCCACGCGCGCCCATCGCC
>CAAKHD010012563.1:0-12022 GCA_901007705.1 Fistularia tabacaria | reverse complement strand
ATCCAGCCTTCCATCCATCCATCCATCGAGCATTCATCCAGCCTTCCATCCAGCCTTCCATCCAGCCTTCCATCCATCCATCCTTCCATCCATCCATCCATCCATCCAGCCTTCCATCCATCCAGCCTTCCATCCATCCATCCATCCATCCATCCATCCATCCATCCATCTATCCACCCACCCATCCATCCATCCATCGACCCACCCTTCCATCCACCCACCCTTCCATCCACCCATCCACCCTTCCATCCATCAATTCATCCACCCTTCCATCCATCCATCCATCCACCTTCTACTGCAGAAACCTAAGCCGAGAAGCTCAGACTTCTACGGACATGATGATACGTTAGAAGCAGAGGCACAGACCTGTTTGAAGGTCTCAATGAAGCAGCTGGTAAAATCCTGCTCCTCGGACTGAAAGACGAAGCTCTGGTTCCTGAGCTTCTGGCAGAAGTTGAGGATCCACACCTGAGCGGCCGGACTGGCCATGTTGAAGCTGTTATCCGGTATCAACTTGCCCTTGTTTTTGGGGTTGAGGGGGTCGCCGTTATCCACAGGCACCATCCCCCAGATGATGATGATGGGCATGTGGAGGTCCTCCCCGTGGTGGACCCTTTCGAACATGAACAGCTTCTTGTACTCGGCGTCGTAGCGCTCGAACGGATGCGACGAGCGGAACACCTGAAACTCCGCCAGCTCCAGAGACGGCAGCTTCAGCTTGGGGTTGATGCAAACCACATAAGCGCCGCCCACCGTGATGGCCAGGAACCACAAAAGCCAGAGGTAGCGAAGTTTGATGACGATGCAGGGCAGGACCTTCTCAAAGAGGATCCGAGACGCTTCCGATATGTTAAACAGGCACTTGTTGGCTTTCTGGCAAATGGTAGCCCAGAACACGTGGGTGCAGTGGCCCCTCTGAGGGTGGCGGTGACTACAGCAGGTGAACACGTTGGGGAGGTAGCGTTCATGTAGCACCACCACCGCCGGCAGCCACGTCACCATGAGGACGTAGTTGACCAAGATGGCGGTCCCGGCGTAAACGCTGAAGCACCGTATGGCCGTGATGTTGCTGAAGTAGTTTGCGTAGAAGGCGGCCGCGGTGGTGAAGCTGGTGACGAACATGGAGAGGGCCGCGTGATGCAGGGTCACCCTCACCGTCTCGGGCAGCTTGGCGTGAGGCTTCTCCAGCTTGGTGTAGTTCCAGACGTCGCAGAGCACAAAGGCGTCGTCGGCGCCGATGCCCACCAGGATGATGAGCGCCGTCAGGTTCATGAAAGGGAAGAACTCGAAGTTGAACACCATGCGGTACAGGAAGTAGGACACAATTAGCGAGCTGATGACGGCGATGATGGTCATGAGCGTGATGAACACCGATCGCGTGTACACGCACATGACCAGCAGGACGATGACGATGGCAATCGCCGGGTACACCGTGTCGGTGAGGAGGTAGTCCTGGAAGAGGTAGTGTTTAATCCCAAACTCGATCCCCGTCACCCTGGTGACGCCGTCTGACGCGTTCCAGTTCTCAAAATTATCCAGGTAAATGTTCATCATGGACTCGCCTTTCTCCGTGGGGGAGAAGAGCATACTGTACTTGAGCACAGGAGGAGGGGAGTCCAGGCTTTTTGGACTGAGGAAGTCCTTGTCAACCAGGAAGTGCAGGATCTGGTAGACAGCGTTGTACTTGGTGCACTTCCGGGGGACGCTTCCGCACTTCAGGTGGTCTTTGCGTTTCAGCGCCATGTCCCAGCAGTCCGGGCCCAGCGTGCCATTGTGGTAGAACTTGGCGCAGGAGCGCAGGATCTTCAGAGTGTGAGAGACGTCTCGCTCCGTGATCTTCTGGCACGAGGACCGGTTGGTGAGGACGGCGATGTAGTTGCCGAGCGTCCAGCTGGGACAGCAGGAGGCGTCGTTGGTTCGTTGGCAGAGGTTCCAGTAATCGCGGTGAGATCGAACCTGCGGACACAGTCAATTGGTCGATACAGACGGACACCTGAACCCTATCGGGCTAATTGCTAAGTTGCTGTCCGGTAGCCTGGTTGTCCTTGTCTTTGGGACTCTAAGATGGATCTTGCCGATGTTAAATCCAGCTAATTGTCTCCTCCTAGAAATAAGTCCTTTATGTATCCAGAAGGGGTCCGGCTCCGCAACTACACTTACTGGTTACCGAAAACAAGCTTCACCAGCGCGACAGAACTAGCAAACAACGTGGGGCTCCAAAGACTCCAACCACTGGCTGGAGTCGTGTGTACGCTAGCTGCATGCAGGAGGGAAAATAAACCAGCAGATGGCGCCGGTGTGACAGGCTTCATATTTACCCTGGCATTGTCCAGACTGCACATGGACTTGATGGCCTGGATGCTCCACAGGTTCTTGCCCTCGTCCGATGCGAACACCAGCCGGGAGTAGCGGTCGCCTGTAACGAGCACAAGCGTCGAGTGACACACTTGGAATTAGGGAGACGCCGGTCGGAGCCTCTTCCAGCACCTCGGTGACGGATGGATCGTACCACTACAGAGGTGGGGTGGAACCGCTTGTCCATGTTTGTGTGATGAACGATCTCCTCCTGGATCCTTCTCTCATCACCATGTGGTTTCAAAGCGCTTCACTCAGTTTCACACAGTTGCCATGCTAGGTGCTGGGCATACCATCCAGAGCAACTGGCAGTTCAATCAATGTCCTTTCAGCTCTTCCCTTCAGATGTCACCACAGCCAACCATCTGCCTTCATCTAACCATCTTCTCTCAAACCAACTTCCTGTCACCCATCCATAAACTTCATCTCAGGTCTTCCTCCGGACCTCCTGCCCGGCAGCTCCAACCTTCGCATCCTTCTATCCAGGTCTTCTCTTTCCATCTCAGTCTGACCTTATCTCCAGAACATCTACCATGTGCTGTCCCTCTGATGGACTCCTTCCTGATCTTCTCCACCCTCCAGTCAACCCAAGGAGGAACCTCCACATCATCACCACTGCCTGCTGTCTCAAAACCAGACACCATGGCTGCTCCCGTCTTCTCCACCTGCCCTGGATCTCTGGTAACTCCTCTGATCAGACGCAGGGTCCATCCTGACAGCTGCTCTCCATGACGGTTGAGCTTCGTGTGAAACTCTTCTTCTAACATTATGTCTACTTATGACAAAGTCATTGGTTTCGAAGGACCTCACCAGGAACGTCACAGAAGAATTCTTTGCTGAAGTCCCACTCCGCGTCCCGTTTGTCTCGGTCGAAGACGTCCTCGGGCCACCGCGGCTCCTGGTGGCTGCAAGGTAACAGAACACACGCGTTACACCCTCCATTCAAGACTCCACCACCGCGTCTGAGGAACGGCGTGGACCTTCAAGACGAATCCAGGCGGCGACGACCGAGGGACATCTGGACCTTTTCAACGACGAGTTCAGATTCATCCATTTCTATTTAACCTTTCATCACCGTCACGGAGCTGCCATGCTAGGCGCTAACCGGGCCAGCCGGTGTCCCGCCTGAGGACACTTCTGGTCTGGAAGTGAACCGACAACCTTCTGGTTGCTCGGCTCCATCAGCTCCTTCGTGTTCTTAAATGTGTCACGGCACTAAAAACACAAATATGGAGCGTAACTCACCCCTGGCTTATTCTGGAGACCATGTTCATAAATCCAGGTCTCATGAGCGTTTTGTTGTTTACGTTCAGAAACTGCTGGCCGTCTCTTTTCTAGACTTTCAGACAAACTTTCATACATTTTTAATGTTATTTCTGCGCACTGAGGTTCAGGCAGCCCCTCCTGATGCTTCTATCTCATCTCATCCAAAGTTCTGCACCCTCCGGGTGATTATTCCACGTTCTCGCAACATGGATTAGTTCCCGATCGCATTTCACGGTGAAGGTGACAAGGACGCGTATGTGATGGTGTCTCCGGAAGTTCAGCCCGTCTCCTGCAGGGGGAAGAACCTCTCAGATCAGAAGGTGATCTGGACACTGACGCCCCGATGATAACCATCCTAGTAATGATGGTAGCGATTGACGTCCTCCGCCTGAAACAGGATCTCTGCCGGCGTTATCAGGAGGCCTTCGGGGCCGGTCTGGTTGACAGACGAGTGAGGGGGTGGATGGAGGTCTGCTGACGGGAGCAGATGAACACAATTACTGGTGCGGACGGACAGATGACCCGGGCGGCATCTGAGAGGGTTTGCTGTCCCACCAGGAGAGCTCAGAGCATCAGAGAAGGCCTGCGTGGTTCTGGCGTCCACATCGGAAGGTCTTATTCATGGAAACCTCTTTCAGGAAGCCTTTTGAAGCTGGTACGTCAACAGAGGTCCTAACTAGACCTGCTCCTTCTCCTCAAGACTCCATGAATCCATGACTCCTGGACCTTCAGACCGATCAGAAGAAGCGGGACGCTCGCGACGGAAACCGTGGAGAAAAATCGTTGGATTCCAACTCTGGAAAATCAGACTTGTGAGCTTTTGGAAGACGATATGAAACGAAGACTTTCCTTTTCTTCTGCCACCGTTTGCCTGGAATAGATTCCAGGAGCAGCTGAAAGCGCGGAGATCATTTGGAGATCTTCACTCTGTCTTTCAAGAGAGGAATGTGATCTGCAGTGGGAGCAGGTGGAGGAAAGGTATGCTCCTGGAAAGGAGAGGAACTAAGGTCAGCTGCAGCAAGACACAATGGTGAGGAATCTATGAGGAACAGTGAGGCTACAGGGAGTGCAGATGAAGAAGGTGGAGGAGTTTAAGAACAGAAGGTCAAACAGTCCAGAGCAACGGGGAGGGTGGAGAAGAACTGGAGAAACATGTGCGAGCTGGACGTCTGGTTTGGAGAGGAGTGAGGAGAAGACAGGAGGCAGCAGAGATGAAGATGTGGATGATTTTAAACTGTGTGGTCCAGAGCTGCTCCACACTGAAAGTGTCATCAGACAACTGCGTAGGATGGACTGAGGATACGATGAAGAACATGAACCCCCTCGAGCCCCGCCAGTGGCCGACGCGTGAAGATTTACTTTCTAGCCTGCTCGTCTGCATATTTGAAAGGGTAGTTTGCCAGCGTCGCCTTGTAGCCCGTGTTCTTCATCATGTTGTCCCATGTGACCAGCCGCTGGCCTATCGCGGTCCCACGTGGCTCGAAACCCTTCAGGGAGACAGAAGATAAGGAATGTTAGTGTCGATACTTTTGTTTCGGGAGTAAATGCCGCTTTGGTTTGCTAAGCATACATGTCACTGTCCGAAAAGTGCATTTGGACCAAAGGCACTCAGGGACCAGGTGGTGCGGAGACCTTTGCGCCTCGACTACTTGGCTAGCCCCAAACTGTCCCGGTCCCTGACAGAGCTTCAGTGTGTAGGAGATGTATGTACTGCCTCCAGTGAGAAGAGCCTTCTGCTCACCAGAAGTGGGTCAGAGAAGTCCGGCAGGTCGGGAACCAGGATGCCCACCAGGGCGCAGACCACGATGAGCACGGTGCACACGCCCAGGACCACAACGGGCCAATCGGCGATCAGCTCTGCATAGCTAGAAACAGGAGGGGTGGGTTGGATCAGAAGATGGGGAGATGCAGTTCCGCGCATGGAGGAGGTTCCTGCGGTCACTGGTGTCCTCCACTGCTTCTCTGGAAAATCGCTCACAAGTTCACTTGTCCTCACTTTGAGGTCCGATCCCAGATCTCTGAAATGCATTTAGCTTTTAGCAAACGACCAGCAATGACTCAGTTTTAGTCAAAGAGTTGTTGGCTCCTCTTGGGCCTGGTATCCTGAAGGTCAGGTATGATCTCTCCTGGAGGCCATTTCAATCCAAAAAGAGTCCAAATGATTAATGTTCATCTTATCTCCTGACCCGTTTTACATTCAAGGATTTTGTGAAGAACACGACATGCAGGTTCTTCCAGCAGAGGAATGAAGCAGTGGAGACGAGGAGAACAATGACCGACAGAAACCTCTCGGATGAGGAGGCGGCGGTTGGCTCTGAGCTGGCCTTCCTGCAGGAGGAGGTGAAGGACAGGGTGCTGGAACTCCTGATCTCAGCCTTCTACTGGACTACCTGAAGAGCAGCTTCACCTACAGACTCCTACAACTCAGACACCTGAAGGCGTAGGAGATGGTTCCCGCCTGGTGCCATCAGACCGTACGTTCATATGCCCCTGTTAGATCTGTCGGCAGAGAACTGCACCAAGCAACCTCCAACTTCTGTAACTCTACTGAGGCACCTCAAACATCTCCATCTAGACCAATGACTCTCCAACATCTCTGAATGACTTCAGGTAACTCCAAAAACAACCTAAAATGTCTCTTACTGAGAAACCTCCAACAGCTTGAACTTCACTGAGGAACCTCCAACAGCTCGACCTTCACTGATGAACCTCCAACAGCTCCTGCACTATTCAATACTGACTATCATGTATGTTCTTCAAATATATAGAAATATGTAAATATCATTCCTCGTCTGTAAGTGAATGATCCAGTTTCCTGTGTCTATATTTCATATATAATTCTCAATCTGGAAGTCATTTCATCTCATTAGGCTTAGACAGACTACAAAATGATGTAAATATTCATTATACACACACATATATATATATATACACATATGTATATATATATATACATACATATACATGTATACATATATATATACATATATATGCATATACATATATATGTATATACATATATATACACATATATACACATATATACATATATATACATATATATACACACACAAACACACACACACATATATATATATATATATATATATATATATATATATACGTATACATATATATACACACACAAACACACACATATATATATATATATATATATATATATATATATATAGTATGTTTTGTTGCTAGCATTCTTCGTGTGTGAGCTCCAGCCTTAAACTGTGTCCATGTACTTGCTGCTGTCACCAATACACTTCCCTCTGGGTTTTTATTACATCCATCCATCTATCTATCTATCTATCTATCTATCTATCTATCTATCATCCATCCATTTATCATCAGTCCATCTATCTATCCATCCGTCTATCGATCATTCCGTCCATCCATCTATCGATCAATCCGTCCATCCATCTATCGATCAATCTATCATCAATCCGTCCATCTATCGTTCCATCCATCTCTGCTTGTTGCCTCCTATTGGTTCAGGTTGCCCTGTGGATCTTCTGGTGAGACGGCAGGGCGGTTAAGAGTGAGAGAGGAGGAGGAGGTGGAAGAGGTGGAGCAGAGACCAGGTACAGACAGACACACAGACTCCCATTGATAAGCCCAGTGACTCACAGGGCAGGAATGAGCAGAGCTGGATGAATGACAGACAAAAGGAGGAGGAGGAGGAGGAGTTTTGCAATCCAGAACGTCGAGAGCGGAGGAATGGTTCCTGGCAGCTCCTACCTTTTGGGGAATCGAAAGGGCCTCGCGGGACTGCAAAGGAAAAGCAGGGAGATAAATCAGGCCGGCGTTTGAAAGTCACATCCAATCACAATCAGCAGACCTTCTTCTATCACGCTGACCACGCAAACACCAACCTCCTGGAAACAACCACAGACTACAGGAGCAGAACAGTCTGCCAGCATGGTTGGACTTTGTCTCCAAAAACTGTTGTTCAGCTCCAAGAGCGGAGCTCGGACTGAGTGAAATAAATGACATTTGGATCTTATTTTCAGATTCAATCTTCCAAGTCTGGATGTTTATTATCCTGAAGATTAAACATTATACTTTAGATCACATGTCAAACTCAAGGCCCGCGGGCCAAATGTGGCCCGACACCTCATTCTATGTGGCCCGCGAGAACGTCTTAAAAGGTCCGATTGTCTTCAAATAGATAAGTCAAACGCGCGCATTGAGCAGAAACTACATTTCCAACAGTTCATGCCGATCACGCGTTCCGCCTTTAGATCCCAGTGGATCCACATCCTCCTTCTGTGTTGCTACCTCGCCGCGGTGGGGAGGGTTGTGAACTTCCATGACTCTGGAGGCTACACAGGCGGGGGTTCTACCCCTGGTAGGTCTTACCAAGCCGGGCAGGCTTCGGGGTGCAAGTCGGACGAAAGGCAAAACCTGAGTTGGGCGTGAGGCGAACAAGCTCACCCCATCAAACACTACCTGCTCCAGAGTAAACTATGATATCCCGCCCAGGGGAGAAGATGGACCTTCGTCAGAAGGACTGATGACGCAGGGTGGTGAAAGCCGGAAGCACCCGGGAGCCACGATGCAGAAAATCATCCTCTCAAACACGGATACAACCGCCATCGGTACAGCAAACGTAAGGACTATGTTCGAAACTGGAAAGACCACAAATCGAGATGGAGCCCTCAAGTGGAACCCCACTTCTGGCCTACACTTGGGGACAGCTCGAGATGCTGGCTCAGGACCGAGATGCATGGAGAACTCTTGCTGGCGCCCTGAACCCCAGAAGGGGTAGTAGGAGATAGTTCGAGTATCCACATCAATGCCATTTTCAACAAGTGGAACTGAGAAATGCAAATGATCCGGAAATGTCCAGGAGGAGAACAGCTGATGCAAAGACGAGAAGGTGAATACACGTTTGTGCTTCGAGGAGAAAAACCGGTACGTCCCTTGTGTTATGAGGCAGCGTCAGACGTCAAAGAGTCCAATCTACTCTAACTTTGGAGCTAAGTGTGCTAAAGTTAGCCGAACACAAAAACAACACATTGTCCGAGAATGAAAAGCAGAACTACAACAGCAGCACAACGTGTTCCGAACGTCTTTTTCTTACATCTATTCAAATGCAGATGTTACATTTTGGATTTGAATGAGCCGTAAATTCAGTTATTCAACATTAGGGAGCAGTTACATTTATTTACATTACATTTAGTTACATTTATACTGTTACTTACTTTATTTTACTTTTTGTTACTGTACACTTTTGTGGCCCTCGGGGAAAATGAGTTTGACACCCCTGGTTTCTGTGAAGAACCACTTTCAGCATTGATTGGTTCCACAATCCTGCCGCTCTTTCCATCGGGTGACGGTCGATGACCCAGAAACATCAGCTCAGGTGATGTCAGATCTTCACCTGGACTTTGTGTGGTTCCTCCTCTCATCCGATCTCCTCTCTGAGACCATGGAGGAGTGGAAACCAGCGAGGAGATCTGACGACGACCGAGCGAGACCTTCGCAGACGCGCCACGTCCTCGAGCAGATGGGCTCCATATTTGGGTAAGAAGAGAGTCCTCGTTCTTTGGCCCTGGCGTTGGATCTCCGCGCAGAATCCCAGACATTTCCTGGAACCACCGACGGTCTCATATCAGAGATCCAACCAGAAGAAATACAGTTCTTGGCCACGAGAAACAATTTGAGGACCTTTGAGGGAGAGCTAGAAAAAAACCCCGCTCTCCTTTCAGCTCCACGCCGGAGTGTGATATTCCATCCTGGTGGAGATCAGCGACCAGAGCGCTGGAGAAGAAGACCAGCCAGAACCCTCCCAGCAGGTGATGGAGCGAGATGTTCCCCCCCCACACACACACACACACACACACACACACACCGT
The DNA here is from genome assembly GCA_901007705.1 of Fistularia tabacaria. NCBI lineage: Eukaryota > Metazoa > Chordata > Actinopteri > Syngnathiformes > Fistulariidae > Fistularia > Fistularia tabacaria. The sequence goes on along the minus strand of CAAKHD010012563.1, from coordinate 2,532 downwards.
GAGGGAAATCAGCGACAGCACATTCTTCACGTCTGACACAGACCAGAAGAAGAGCGGTGCTTCACAGGACCTTTGAATCCTTCGGTCTTCATCTTCTGGTCTTGGTCCAGACGCCGCGTGGAGTTGGGCTCGGAGGGGCCGCAGAGGTTCCTCGGGGACGGGTTCGGGTCTGGACCCAGACTTGGTGCAGCGAATAAAAGCCAGGTTGATCAAAAACTATGAAGGCCGGCTTGGAATTCCTGCAGCGACCGGAGAATCGGGTCAAAGGTCAGAGGTCGCTCTCGCTCCTCGGGCCGAGAAACGGAGGATGGGGAGGATCCGGGAATCGAACCGGCGACCTTCCATTTGGAGAGACGTTGGCCCGTCCCGCGCCAATCCATAACCAGGAGACAACCTTTGAGAAAGAAGGTCTGCGTGGAGGTTGTCCTCCAGCCTCGCCAAAGCGCTTGCGGACGGAAAGACGTCTGTTTCCAGTTTTCCGTCTCCGCCGTCGCTCAGATCCCGGTCTCCTCCGGTCTCCTCCGGTCTCCTCCCGTCCTCTGCTTCTGTCCGAGACGAGAGCCTGCAGGACCGAAGGTCACACTCAAGATCTGCTCCGTCTCCAGCACAGAGGAGCGTCTCACCGCGGCGGCCCGGTGGACAGCAGCTTGTCCGGCCTTCTTAAACGCAGCAAAACAAACAAAAAAGGCAGACTCGGTCTGGATGTCGGGAAACTTAAAACACGAAGCGGGTCAAAGGTCAGGCCTGGTGGCTCCATGGAGCAGATACTATCTTCCAGGGGTTGGAGATGATCCAGGTGGGCTTACATAAGAGTGCTTGATAAAGTCAAACCATCTGCTGCTTCTGGACACAACGCTGACTGTTTCCTGCTCTCTATTGTGGTGGAGGACCTGCAGAAGAACGGCCTCTCACGCCGTGTTCAGAGAATACAAGCATGATCAGAGCTGAAGATCAGAAGCTCCGAACCCGTCCGTCAGCCGCTGAGGGTCACTGACAGCATTTCACAAAAACACCTGAAGGACAAACCTTCTCTGCTCTGCCACGCTAAGCTAAAGCTAGGCTGCACGACAAGGCAGAACCTAACAGCAGTTATCTTCTTCTTCTTCTCCTCCTTTGGGCTCCTCCCTTCAGGGGTCTCCTCAGCCAATCGTCTGCCTCCATCTAACTTCTCCTCTCACACCAACTACCTTGTTGTCCTCTCTCCCTCCATCCATAAACCTCCTCTGACCTCAGCGTCCTTCTACCCAGATCTCCGTCGTCTCTCCTCCGTCCATGTCCAAACCATCCCAGTGTGAGTTTATCTCCTGAACATCTAACATGTGCTGTCCCTCAGATGGACTCTCTCCTGATCCTCTCCATCCTCCTCACTCCCAAAGAGGGAACCTCCACATCTTCATCCCTGCCGCCTCCTGTCTTCTTCTCCTCGGTGTCTCCAAACCAGACACCACAGCTGCTCTTCACCTCCACCTACCCTTTCCTTCTGGTTGACACTCTTTCAGCGCGAGAGATGCTTAGAAGGAGGCAGCTGATTGGCTGAGGGTTAGAAGGAGGCAGCTGATTGGCTGAGGGTTAGCTGGAGGCAGCTGATTGGCAGAGGGTTAGAAGGAGGCAGCTGATATCCCTGATTTCATGGACTAAAGTGTGGACAGCTGTTTGGCCTCGAACTCTTGCTGTCCTCGTGCACGGCGTCCATCTCTGAGCGCGTCCTGGGTTCTGGACGCCACATTCCTTCCCCAGGATTTCCGGAGGTGAAATACGGCGCGGCGGGAATTCCATGTGTCGAGAGAGGACGTCCTGGCGGTGACGTGTTCCCCGCGCCTCGAGTACTCGAGTACTGGTGCGGTACTCCAGTACCCCGGCCATTGTGGGCCCGGCCTTCAGACGCCCGAGAAAACAACATTCCTGGGGAATGAATGTCTGGCCAGAAGGCCCTCTCAGCACGCTTCCAGGAAGTCTCCTCAGACCTCCGCGGCTGGAAGCTCTGGCCTTCACCTGCCGCCGCTCCTCCGCGGAGCCTCAAAGCACACCTTCGTCCTCGATAAACACATTTCTTTCCTTCACTCACACTGGAAGCAAATCGTCTCAGCCTGACTTGGTCCTTCAGCTTCCTCCTGCTTCTCTTCAAAGATCCACGTCTGAATTCAAAGCAAAAACAGTTTCAAGTGTGAGCGGCAATCCCACGATGTCCTCCATGACGTGACATCTTCTTCTTACAGGCTGCAGAACCACAGACTGTGATCTCCTCCTCCGGAGATGTGCTCCGTTCAAGTGGAGGACCTTCTGCCGTCCAGCTGAGGTTCAGCTCATCCACAGAATTCCACTGAGGAGATCCCGAGGAGGGAGAGTGCAGATGAAAGGTGGACCTTCAGCCCCTGAGGCCTGGCTGACGGTCGCCCGGTGGAAACCCTCCACACCGAGCATGCACGTGTGTGTGTGTGTGTGTGTGTGTGTGTGTGTGTGCGTGTGTGTGTGTGTGTGTGTGTGTGCGTGTGTGTGTGTGTGCGCGCGCGTTGAGGGGCTGGAAAATTCAAA
>CAAKHD010012558.1:53117-65031 GCA_901007705.1 Fistularia tabacaria | reverse complement strand
TTGAGAGTTGATGAATGAGGAAAATGAAAGAGAGGGAAGAGAAGAAGAGGTGACTATTGCAGACCACAGAGTAGCAGAGATTAGTAAAAGTGAAGTGAGGAGAGCATTGAAGAGGATGAAGAATGCAAAGGCAGTTGGTACTAATGTTATACCTGTGGAGGCATGGAAATGTCTAGGAGAGGCAGCGGTAGAGTTTCTGGCTAGATTATTCAACAGGATGTTAGAGAGTGAGAAGATACCTGAGGAGTGGAGAAGAAGTGTGATGGTGCCCATTTTTAAGAATAAGGGGGATGTGCAGAATTGCAGTAACTCTAGAGGGATAAAGTTGATGAGCCATTCAATGAAGTTATGGGAGACAATAGTGGAAACTAGACTGAGAGCAGAAGTCAGTATTTGTGAGCAGCAGTATGGTTTCATGCCTAGAAAGAGTACTACAGATGCAGTATTCGCTTTGAGAATGATAATAGAGAAGTACAGAGAAGGTCAGAGGGAGCTGCGTTGTGCTTTTGTAGACCTGGAAAAAGCATACGACAGGATGCTGAGAGAAGAACTCTGGTATTGTATGAGGAAGTCTGGAGTAACAGAGAAGTATGTTAGACTGGTGCAGGACATGTATGCTGGTTGTGAGGCAGTGGTGAAGTGTGCTGTAGGTGAGACAGAGAAGTTCAAGGTGGAGGTGGGACTTCATCAGGGATCAGCTCTGAGCCCCTTCCTGTTTGCAGTGGTGATGGACAGGCTGACAGATGAGGTTAGACAGGAATCTCCATGGACCATGATGTTTGTAGATGATTTTGTGATCTGGAGTAAGAGCAGGGAACAAGTTGAGGAAAATCTTGAGAGGTGGAGGTTTGTTCTTTAAAGGAGAGGAATGAAGATCAACGGAGCAACCAGAGCAACGGAGAGTGTGGAAAAGAGGTTAAGAAATGGGTTCAAGCAGGTTGGAATGGGTGAAGAAAAGTTTCAGGGGTTCTTTGTGATAGAAGAATTTCATCTAGAATGAAAGGAAAGGTTTACAAAACAGTGGTGAGACCAGTGATACTGTATGGTTTGGAGACAGTGGCACTGAACAAAAGACAGGAGGCAGAGCTGGAGGTAGCAGAGATGAAGATGTTGAGGTTCTCTTTGGGAGTGACCAGGATGGATAGGATCAGAAATTAGTCCATCAGGGGGACAGCACATGTTAGATGTTTTGGAGAGAAGGTCAGAGAAGCCAGACTGAGATGGTTCGGCCATGTACAGAGGAGGGATAGGGACTATATTGGTAGACGGATGCTGGATTTGGAGCTGCCAGACAGGAGGTCTAGTGGAAGACCAACAAGAAGATTTATGGACGTAGTGAGGGAAGATATGAAGGTAGTTGGCGTGAGAGAGGAGGATACAGACAATAGGGTTAGATGGAGAAGGTTGATGTGGCGACCCCTGAAAAGGGAAAAGCCGAAAGGAAAAAAAGAAGATATATATATATATATATATATATACACATATATATATGTATATATATATATATGTATATGTGTTTATATATATGTGTGTGTGTGTGTATTTTTATAAGTATATGTGTGTGTGTGTGTATATATAAGTATATGTGTGTGTGTGTGTATATATATATATATATATACACACACACACACACACACACACACACACACACATATATATGTATGTTAGCAGCTTGCATGGTATCTCTGCCGCCATTGGTCTGTGAGTTTGTGTGTGACAGGGCAAATGCAATCGAAAGGGAAACACAATGTTTGAAAGCGATATATATGTAGACACCATTTACATATATATATTTATGAATGAAAGGAAAATCAAGGCAAAATAATTTTCTCTGTACATTTAATCAAGCTCAGGTTCCGATCCTTAGAATTCATTCATTCATCTCCAAACACACGTTCATGAGGTGACAAGAATACAAAGAGTACACTTCTGTGTCCTAATACCTCGCCGTGCTTCGACTACTCCTTGGATATGAACGCAAATTTGGGTTTCCAAAAATATTTTGGTTGTCGAAAAACAGTTCGCAAAAGATTGGCAGTGTTCTGGCAAGGACACAAAGTGAGACGGTACCTGCAATACAACAGCTGATTGGTCAGAGAGACGAGGGGAGGGCGGGGAGTGAGGCAGGAAGGAGAAAGCAAGAGCGCAGGAAACTGTCACCGTAAAGCAGGAAGTTGTATCGTGGGAATGGGAAGACAACTTCATTCAGCTTCAAACTCACAGCCATAATAATTTTACATTGTTTTCATCTAAAAATAAGTAAAATAAAAGAATGTCTCAAAGTTGGGTCTCAACCACAGCTGCTTGGGCAGCGTAGACTCCAGGTTTTTTTTTAGCACTGTGTGAGAGTTTTGACCAGATTATTTGCCATTTATAGATTTATATATTTATTTGAGAGTCTAATTAACCTGGTCATCATCGAAACAGAAATGGTCAGGACTCGTACCTTTGCACTTCTCCATGCCCGCTTTTAATTACCCGGGTCATGTGACCAAACTCATTCGTTCTTTCCTATGTATGTATGTATGTATGATAAGGACCCCTTACGGATGTATGATACAGACCCCTTAATGTTCGTCCCTTCCCTTTTGTGTGCCTGAAAGCCCCCCTGGGACATAACACTACTACTATTTCTATTCATGCTACCTCAACTAGAACTGCTTCTACATATGCTAATGCTAATGCTGATAATGACAGAATGTGACAACCTAATTTTCTAAATGAAATTATTACAATTCATAAAAAAACACAAAATCAGGGGCAAAAAAGGGAAAAAAAAGAATTAAAAAAGAGGACGTGCTTTTAAATAGGACAGGAGTTATATATGGCAAGAAAAAAAGGAAAGATAATATTAATGAATTTCTAAATCAAATCAAATACATTTTAAAAATAAGAGACAGGAAAATAAGCATTAGAGACAAAAAGTTATATTTGATGTAATCGAAACACGAAACATCCACGGTAAAACAGAATAAAATCTTAATGGCTTTGCATCAGCATTCATATGAAGGCATGCACAGCAGCAGCCACCTGACGGAGTTCAACACTTGCGAAGGTTTGGCTGTAAAATTTGGCTCTGGGGAAAATGTCGCAACCCGGCATCTGTCAATCAAATCCAAATGCAAACCCACAGGGAGCCTTTAGGCCTGACAGGAAGAACAAGAGCGGATAGGATCCACGGAGGATTCAGAAGATCCGGTGAAGGGAAGAAGAGGGAGACGCGTCTGCACCGAAAGAAGAGGACGATGAAGAGAGCCCGGAAAACGTTTGATAGAGGGGTGAGAATATGACAGGATGTTCAGCTTTTATTTTAGAAGTGCAAAGGAGGTGGAGGATGGAGGAGGTGCTGGAGCTGCTGAAGGATGACCTGGCCCTGATAAGGACCTCCAGACTGGCGGTGAGTTCATACGCTGAGGTTTCCGGGTTTCCGGAAATATAAAGATCAGAAAGCAGCCCGTCAACTGTTTCCTCACGGCCAAAAGTTTTAAAAGATTGTTTTTATTCACCTGCTGTGAAGCCCGGCTCCTTTGGGTCACGTCGGCGGCCATCTTTCGTTTTCAAAAGTATACCTCTATCAGTTATTGGACGGTGCTGGGAGTAAGACCTGCTGTGATTGGCTGGGAAGGAGGAAGAGGCTGGAAACAGGCCCGTGGACGGATCTGTCTGCAGTTGATCATTTGTTTCGTGCTTAGAATAAGACGCGACCTTGGCCCCGACAGGCCGACGCACAACAAACATGCAAAATCCGGCACTCATTGACCTTTTGTGTAAGTTATTACGAATGCCGTGTGTGTTGATCTTTGTGTACTTCATCCCGTAATGTGTGTGACAGCTGTGTGCGCTGAACGGCCGCCAAGGTGAATCGGCATCTGGCTAAAAGGTGCAATTTTTTAAGTGATAATACGAAACGTTTGTTGACGTGTGTGTCCTTTCTTTTTCCCGGAGGAATAAATAAATAAATAAAGAAATAGGAAAATCTCACCAACGGCAGGGAAACAGTTCAAAAACATTGTATTTCCTTTCCGTGAGGCCGGTCCTCTCCTTTCAGCACCTGCCTCCTCCAAGGCCTCGGCATGTCCCTGCATAAATTCGGACGAGCAGTTGCGTGTTGAGGAACCGCCGCGCCCCGAAACAGCTTTGCTGTTGCGGTACATTTTAATTGAAATGATACGCTTTTTGTTTTTGCTCGCGATGTTGTCGCAACAACATTAACAGAAATGCGGTTCTCATTTTTTAAATCGATTTATATTTATAATTATATTATATTATTTATTATAATTATATTTATAATATCATTTCAGGATCTGAAATTGGGTATAAATATAAATCGATTTAAAAAATGAGAACCGCATTTCTATTAATTCACCAGAAATGATTTGAAAACTAAATCTAAGATCTCAATTTTTGAAGCTGCACGGCTCTCCTGGAACACGTGGCGCCCGGACGGCGGTCCCTGACCCCTGGGGGTCGCTTCCCTCCTTCCAGTTTGGGCCAATAAATGAGCCCGGATGGGGAGGGGGAAAGCGCATTGGCAGGCCGAGGGAAAACATGACGTTTTTGGCAGCTGCGGCTACGCTGAGGGGGGAAGACACCCCATAATAAAAACAGCCAGCTGAGCCGAGTTCGTAATCCCGAATTCCAGCGCGTGTAGAGCGTGTTTGGCCTGGGCTGACGGGGCGGAGGACAGGACGGGAGGGGAGCGGGTCTGGACTGCCGCCCCCTCTGGAGGGATGACCGGGAGGACGAAGAGGGGTATTCCTTTTGAAAACAAATAATTCATGTGGGGAGAATGAGGGCAAATTAAAAGAATAAATAAGATAAAAAATTAAAAGTGACTCTGGGATGCTCTTAACATGAACAATACATTTGCTCAAATCAACTAAACGTGTTGAATCATTAAAAGGCGCAGCTGAAAGTCAGGGTGTGGAAATCAGCTCCACATGGGTGGAGTCACTAAGCTCTCCCATCATTTCAGCACCGACTGCGCATGTGTGCGTGCGTGTGTGCGTGCGTGCGTGTGTGTGTGTGTGTGTGTATATGCATGCATGCGTGTCACTCCCAATCTGCTCCTGCTTTACTTCTTCATCTGTGCATCATGTGACCTTGCTTTCCTGCAGGGTGGAGGAGGATCCACACGGGGGCCTCGGACCCTGCCGTGACCGGCGGGTGGGCATATGGCCCTGTCAGTGAGTCAGTAGTACGTGTGTGTGTGTGTGTGTGAGCATCCCCATCCTTCCCCACTCAGGAAATACAGCTGGTGGATGTTTTTTTTTTTTTTTTTTTTTTTTTCCAATCTTTTCACCGCTCCACCCAAACAGTGAAAGACAAAACTTTGTGAAGTGATGTCATTACTACGGCTTATGCAAACCAGCTGCTTGAACTTATGGCATCGCATACCAAGTGTCTGATGTATGTGCACGTGCGTGTGTGCGTACGTACGTGTGTATGTGTGTGTGTGTGAGTGTGCGTTTCCCCTTCTTTCCATCACGAAATGAGATTAAAAAAAAAACACTTGGCGGTTGATAGAAAGTAGTTTATTTCTCATGATGTTACAGTCGAACGTTAAACCGGTGAAGTTTAACACACTGGGATGTTGGGAGTTGAAATCATCGGCCGACGTCGATTTTATGGATCTGACTTTTGTTCAAGTTCACTCCCAACAGCCAGAGGTTGTGATATTTTTTTAACGATATACAAGGTTCAATATTACAAAAAAAAAAAAAAAAGAAACAAATTGCCACCACGAGCACGTCTATAAGGCGTTAAATGAAGTTCTCCTGGTACAAAATAAAACAAAACAGAAGACACACACACACACACACACACACACACACACACACACACACACACACACACACACACACACACACACACACACAGTATCACCGGACTGTACACACTGCTCAATAGAATACTGATGTAAAAAAAAAAAGCATATACATGATATTTGAGATGACAGTGACGCTGAGAGTCGGACGGGTTCGTCGTCGCTCTCAATCTGAAGAGCATTTTTTTTCCCGAGTCGGATGGTCAACGGTCGCTGTTTTCCCGCCTTTTTTTTTTTTTCATACAGGTATCGGCCACGATTTAGGGGGGGAATTCTGCCCGTCTGGTGCCGAAACGTCAGGAAGAAACAGGTTGCTAGCTGGCTAGCTTAGCCTAAGAAGTGGTGGCCTACGGCATTGGTGGCTAACCTCTGACAAAAGTCACCGTGGCAACCTTCAATCGCTGCATGTTACAGGCTGCTGAACACGTTGGGAGAAAAATAAGCAGTTTCTGTCAAGGCAGAATTTCGTAGGACTCGCCGTTTTGACGCCATAGCCTCGGCAGAAGGATTTTCACAGATGACGCCTTTACATACCTGCGACATGTCGCTTCAAGAAAGCAGTTCCGGCCTTTTTGTTACCGTTGCTTTCAGCAAATAAAACATGATTTGCCTTGAATCCTACAACCTCCCCTGGAAATATTCAACTGTTTTTGTTCACTTCTGCCCAAGGAAGGCCAGCAAACTCCCGTCTGCTACACCTGCGCTAAGCTGACTGGCAGGGATGTGGGCGTGTAGCTCATCTCCAGAGGAGACAAAGGCGTCCATCTCCTCGTCCCGAACACGGGAACAGGCAAAGTTCCTTAAAAAGTGGGCGCGTCCCTTTAAAACTACTGTTTCACATCGTTGATCCAAACCCCGACGCTCATCACACATGCAAACCTACGGAAAGCGAAAGGAGCTTTGACGCATCAGTGGACACACTCTCTCTCACACACACACACACACACACACACACACACGCGCACACATACAAATTGGTGAACAGTTCGGATTCAGGAGACACACAGAAGTCGTGAGGGCTGCACGCACGCACGCACACACACACACACACACACACACACACACACACACACACACACACGCACGCACGCACACACACACACACACACACACATTCACACACCTGCAGAGGATTCGGTGAGTAATAGGAGGCCGGAGCGAGTTTCCCCTGTGAGGCTCTGGTGGTGAACCGAAGAAACGCTTTTCCCCCCGCCTGCTTTTCATTGTCGATGGGACGGAGCTTCGAACCTGATGACACGCGGCGGGGTGTTGACAGGCGTGCGTCTGCGGGCGCTGCTGTCGTCATGGGAGCCGGTGCGTAATGCTGTAAACACACTCGCTCCCCGCCCTGGACCGTCAGGAGGGAGCGGGCCCTCGACATCAATCACCGCCGCCTCGGTTGTCGTCGTCATCGGGCCGAGGCACCGAGTGAAAGGAGGGGAGGGGGCTTGGACATAGAGGAGGATTCTTTCTAGTCCCTGCTGTCCCGTAAAAGTCCGTGTGTGTGCGTGTGTGTCTGTGTGTTTGTGTGTGTGTGTGTGTGTGTATGTGTGTGTGTGTGTGTGTGCGTGCGTGCGTGTGTGTTTGGCGCGTGTCGTGCTTCACAGCTCGGTGTCTGCCGTCTTGGCGGTGGAGTGCCCGTTGGTGGGCGGCGGCTGCTCTTTGCTCTCGGGGGACTCTCCGTTGGCGTTGGGCTTCTCCTGGGTCTCGGGCGGGGGGGTCAGCGGGGCCACGGACACCAGCGTGTTTCCCTGGTTCTCCTGATCCGCAGGGTACGCCTCCTCCGCCTGCAGAGGTCAAAAAGAAAAACCCGCCGTTTATTTCAAACTTCTTTCTGGTGTGGAGATGCTGCCTCCCCCCTTCCAGATTTTCCTGATTTGAAATAAAACACGTTTCGGTAATTTGGAGGAAATCTCTGCTCAGCCTCATCAATGTGACCCTGACCCAACAACCCCCCCCTCCCCCCGAAATGAAAACCGCACAAACAAAATCCCCCAGATTGTTTTCGGCGCGAGCCGTCAAATCGGGCCGATCGACTGTAGAGAGGCCAGATCCGGTGAAATGGGATTTTTTTATTTTTTTATTTTATTTTGCAGCCCATAATCACAAGCACGCTTCGCCTCGGAGCGATTTACGGCCGCTGAGGGATTGAAAGGCAGTTTTTCTTGGACTGCTTTTAGTGCGACCCCCCCCCCATGACAATACAAAATAAATAAATATTAATAATAATAATAACATTAACAACGATGTCTCCTCCAGAAATCCTGGCTGGATTAACTCCCCGTAATCCGGACCTTGCAAGCAGCTGAGGCAGGAATTGTTTTTATTTTGGTCATATTTCACTCACAGCTGCATGCATTTATTTTTGAGTTCAACTGAATTTATTTCGTTATTTATTATTTCTTTAAAAGCAAATAATTCATTTATATATATATATATATTTTTTTTTGCCTTCCGGAATAAATCTTATGAATACAATAAGCGCTGTTGAAAGACGAAAACTAGAAATTGGATTGTTAGTTCAGAGTGGAGTGACCACAGAGCGTGGCACAAACTAGCAACGCTAGCGCTAGCAGCCAGGTGTGTCCGTGATAACCAGTAGAACAAAACCGCAAAATTGATTTTACACAGGCTGTGTCTGACTTTTGTCACCATGACAACAGCTGGATTAGCAGTTAGCATTTTTTTTATACTTTGGCACACAGGATGAGTAGGTGAGCCTATATTTATATTTTTATAAATATAGTTAAAATGAATTGAATGTTTTAATTTCCCAGCAGATTCACTACAGACCAGGCCCGCTGTGATGTGTATAAGTGTAATGATAAAATTAAATTAGGCTTGTTAAAAGTACAGTTGGTGTGCACGTTAAATCACCATAAGGTCAGGATTTTGCAAACATAAAACCCGCAAACACACGTTATTGCAGTGTAATAAAGCAGGATGACGTGTTAATATGGCGCTTGGGATGAAAGGGTTTGAGTGGCTGCAAAATTGAAATATACTTTTTTTTTTTAATCTTTTGATCACACATGGTCCTGCACACACACACACACACACACACACACACACACACACACACACACACAAACGCGGGCAAAAAGATGGACTCACTTAGACACACACACACAGTCTGTCCCCGTTTTCAAAACACACGCCCTATTGTGCAGCGGCTGTCATGTGATATTTGCGAGCGTGGCGGGAAACAGATGTGTCTGGCCGGGAGAGGACGCCGTGAGAGCAGCTTTCTCTTAAAATGGGATCTTGTTTAATTTTCGATGTACGTAAACACGATGAAAATCGACGCTCACCAGCTTCACCGCTTTGCCGTCGGACCGGCGCTGGCATTTGAAGTAGCCCAGGGTGATGGCGAGGGCGGCCAGCAGACCGCTGACCAGGATCCCCACGAACACCGAGGAGCCAGTTGACGACGATGTCTCGTCCTTCGTCACGCCGAGCTGCGAGAAACAGAACAAATTTGACTTTTGGGCGGCTGAAGGGGAACGTGTTATGCGTTCATAACACTGTCTTTATCACGTTATTACACATTAAAAACATCATTCTTGAGTGATATTGCAATAATTTCCAGCGATGGCTCAGCGCGCTGCAAAAAGACAAGCCGTGTTTTACTCTTTACTCCGCCGGTGTATTTTAACCGCTTTGCCATTAAAACTCTAAAAAGACGCCCACTCAAACTTTTAAGTTCTTCATTAAAACAGATGACATTTCCTTGAAGTAAATGGCATTAAGGCCGGGCTACATTTTATCTTCATCCTGCATAATGTTTCTCCTTCGAGTCGACCTCAAATAACTTGCACAACGAGTTGTGTTTCTCTCATGCGACTCTGCGTTTCCCCCCCCCCTTTTTATTTCCCTCTCGCTTGGGAATTGGGTCGTACTCATATTTCATCCGAAGTGTTTCAACTCTGACGTCGGGGGTCGCGTTGGGAGTCCGAGGACGTCCCGCCTCGATGCGGCCAAAAAACCTTCACTCCCTGTGATCGACTGCGTTGACTTTCTGTACGGCTGGCTTTTTTTTTCCCTGTGACTTCTGACCCCGTTTAATACGGGAAAATCCATTTTTATCACCGACGACGAGTTTGACTCTCCTCCCTGCCCTCTAAATCAACCGCTCCGTTCTGTCCGACTCCCCTCTCGTTATTCATTCATGAATTAGACCAAACTTTTCTTAACAGACGACAGGAATCTCATCCGCAGAACCCCCAACAGCTGCTCCGATGATCGACCCTCCGAGGAGGAGGAAGCTATGGTGAAGCGAATTTATGCCAAAAATCCTTCGGTTAAAAGGAAAATTTAAAAAAAAAAAAATAAAAAAAATAATCAACGGCAAATAACAATCGCCCTCAGGCGTCTGCTCTAGACCCGATCCAGAATCGGCACGAGTCCTAATTACGTTTCTTTAAACTCTTCCAGAGGCCGCTCAGAACGTCAGATGGTTCTCAGATGTTTCACACTCTCACACACACACACACACACACACACACACACACACACACGCTAACGAGTGCGCGCACACTTTAACGGCCAGTGGTTGCTGCGTGTGGCGGGCTTGCTGTGCTGCCTGTGTGTTTTCTATGTGGGTTTATTTTCACGATCCCAAGACAAGTTTATTGAAAGTGACTTATCGATGTCGCACCTTAATGCGGTACTATTGTAAACACACCTCGTCGATCAAAACAATGACTTCCCGACTGGGAACCCTGAGGACCCCAAATCTGACAACAATGAAAAAAAACAAAACAACTCCTTTCATGATTTTCCCCAAACATTTCTTTAAAATGCACATTTTAAAGGAGAATAAGCATTGCATGTTTGAATAAAGCATTCAAACATGACGCAGAACAGGAAGCAGTAATAGGAGGGTTGTTTCTACCCCTTCGTGTTTTTTGTGCGCAAATTGATCGGATTTATGAATCGGTAGACGTCTCAATCGCAGGGAAACTTTGATCGGAAAGACTGCGATGGTTTCAACGCTATGTCTTATCGCCAATCGAACCCCAGCTGACATCGGAGCCGGGTTGGGGTTTAGCCTGGACGGATCAGCTGTCAATCACAGGGCTATAAACAGAGACACCCTTCAGGTGACCTGTTCACGGACTGGCTAAGGAAGGAGGAGAACCAGGAGAGAAGAGACCATGGGTACTCCGCACAGGGAGAAGCCAGAGCCAGCATCGAATCAAGGACCTTCTCAGGCCGGAGAGCTGACTTCTGCCTCACACTGCCTCCCGTGCAGCCAGACTAAAAAGTGACAGCTGCGACTGCGGCTCGTGTTGTTTGGATGTCTGCTTGGAAGCCTTTCTGGGTTAGACATTGCGATCGCGGTAAGATTTCATGCCTGAGCAAAGGCGGGGTTAAATAAATCGATCGGCGAACTGACCACAGTTTCAGCCAAAAGTGGCGCCGGTTCAGGTTTGAGGTTCTGCTAAACCTGAACGGCTGGCTGCCCGGCTCTGGTCTGTTTGTGTGCGCGTCTTACAGCACCCAGAGGCCTCCTTAAATAATTTCATGCCACCGTTTTCTGCAGATCGAGGCCACATGCGGAATCTTTTCTCTTTTTTTCTCCAAATAAAACAAACTTGGAATTCAGAGAAAACAAGTCGTTACAATAGTGCTATTTTGACTGGAGCTGGATTTTGACTGCAGCCCGACTGTACTTTTGTCAGTCGGATGACTCCGTCAGCTGACATGTTGGTTTCCCTTCTCGTAACGGGATCTGAATCGGGATCATGGCCAAAGGTTTTCTGATTTACATGATCAGTTTGTCCATCGTTCGTTCCTATCAGGCTTTCGGCCGGGTGGGACGCCGACAGGGACGGCTTGGACGCAGCTAAAAAATGGACATGCTGTCGGGTTTTGAGGGAATTCTCACTTCAGAATGCGCAACCTTACCTTGTCCATCATTTGCTGGGAGTAAAGAGCTTTACGCAGAGTGGCCGTGTTATCTGCGGGAGGGGGGGGGGGGGCATGAAAAAATCAATAGTTAGGAAAACATTTTTTCCAAAAAAAACAAACAACATAAAACCACAACAAAGTGCGTTATCATCGAGCGCAGGGTGGGAGGGGGGG
>CAAKHD010012558.1:42586-53097 GCA_901007705.1 Fistularia tabacaria | reverse complement strand
CACTCCTACTTTTGCCTTTTTTTGGGGGGGGTAAAAGGGTTTACCCAGGGGGGGCTGTTTTTCGGGGGGGGGGGGGGGGGGGGCATGCAAAAATCAATAGTTAGGAAAACATTTTTTCCAAAAAAACAAACAACATAAAACCACAACAAAGTGCGTTATCATCGAGCGCAGGGTGGGAGTGCGGGGCTGCGACCCACCGTCATTGTTCGACACCAGCAGGGTGTTTCCGTCCTGAGCAACTTTGATGTCGCAGAGCATCGTGTTGCACCAGAGGGCAGGGTTCTCCTCAATGATGCGTTTACTTGCCTCCTGTAAAAAAATTAAAAATAAATTAAAACAAATAAATGTATATAATAACGAAAAACAATTAAAATCTTAGCAGCTGCCTCTTTGTTAAACGCATTTGTATGTAGAGGACAAGTGCATTCACAAAAAAACCCTAGATTCTATTTTTTTTTTTTTTTTTTTTACTTTTTTACTTTTACCACTGTTGTTCTTATTTCTTTTAAATATGTTTTGTGTAGAAATAAATATATATATATGTATATGTCTGGATGGTGTCCAAAGTATCCAAAGTGTGTGTGTGTGTGTATGTATATAAGTTCTTTTTTTCCCCCCCATTTGATGTCTTTATTTTCCGAGTCTTTTTGGTAAGATTCCCCCACAGCTCTGCATATGTAACACAAACAGAAAGACGTGTTTCTGTAGACGGCGTGACATTTCACAGGCTGTCGTTCACTTTTGCAAACGCTAAAAGTCTGGAACAGAACCTGTCGTTTGGGGGGGGGCGTGGGCGCACTCAGAGATTGGCCTATCAGGTGGGTTTGTGGCCACTGTGGGTAAAATGTTTTTGCCCGAGTTTTTTCTTCCGACCGCCGGCGCGCACGAAAAGCCCTCTCCTTCATGATGGATTCAAAATGCAGACGGTCAGAGTCTTTTCTGACCGCACCTTCTCCGTCCCCACCTTAACACTGAACTATGATATCACCTCGTTGCACAACCCAAGGCTGTGCAGCATGGGAGCATTCTTCATTCTCTGTAATGCGATCCAGACAACCATCCCTGGAGACCCCTCTCTGCAAACCCCCGACTCAGCGGTTAATTGGGAGTGAGCCCACAGCTGGACTCGACGGTAACACCCAGTTTTTTTTTGTTTTGTTTTTGAGGCAGGAAGGAGGACACTCGGAGGGGCTGAACGTGCGCGGCGAAATAACTCCCATGGAAGCCGTCCTCTCCATCCGCCCGCCCGTCACATGCCTCCCGCGGGAGTCTCGCACCGTCACTGTAGCACGTGACCTCCGGGATGGCGGGGTTCTGCTCCCAAATCAATGTGCAAGTGAACGCCATAGCCAGGATTCGCTGCTTCCTTGTTTTCCACTACTTCAGCGCAGTCTCCCTTTGTTGAATTGGTTCCATTGTTTCCGTTCTCCTCTGCTCTCATTCTTCCCTTTATCTTTCTCTGAATGGACCCTCTGCTAAGAGCTGGCCCACCTTTAGAAACTTTTGGGGTTTTCCCGCATTGCCGTCAGCTTCAAAGAAAAGGGCTACGGTGAGGCGAGCAAGGAAAAAACAAAGGACCCAAATTGCTGTTTACTGCTAACTGGGCTAATGCAGTTAGCAATGATAGACCATTCACGGTAAACTGCTTATGTTAACAAATTGGGCCAATTATAAGATGGGACATGGATGTGAGCACTGATCTATAGTCTTTTGAATTGATGCTGAAGCTAACCCGATTGGGATTGGCCACCATTTTTTGAGATCTGATGCCTTTTGCAAGGGTCTGGAGGCAGATGGGCAGCTAAAAATACGAAAGAAGAGGAAGAAGGGGGTTTCCAATTGTTTCACTAAATGATGCCGTGACCCACTGTGTCCTGACTCTGGAAAACATCGTCACGGTAAGTCAGCACCATATGAGGAACGCAAAACAGAAGTAAATGAAAAAAAAAAAAAAAGGCCTCCGGCTTAAGAGTTCGACACTGAGGCGTCCTTGCGGGATGGTTCCGGGTGTTCTTTTAACACGATTTAATGTTAATTTCATATTTTCCGTTCGCCTCCCATCCGTGCGCGAGCAGTTTAATCTCTCTACACGCTTGTCCTGTGATGCCTGGGGTTTTCCAACGACATGGCTGAGCCTCCTCAACCTCTCCTACTTTGTGTATGCAATTTGGTCTCGACTTTTCACAAGTACGTCAGACTGGTGCAGAGCGTGTATGCACGCTGTGAGACAGTGGTGAGGTGTTATAGGGTGTTACAGAGAAGTTGAAGGTGGATGTGGGACCACCTCAGGGGTCAGCTCTGAGCCCCTTGTTCGCAGTGGTGACGGGCTGGCTGACAGATGAGGTAAGACAGGAATGTCCGTGGAGAGACATTTTGATCTGTCGTGAGAGCAGGGAAACAGCTGGAGGAAAATCTAGAGAGGTGGAAGTAGAGGTATGCTCTGGAAAGGAGAGGAATGAAGGTTAGCTGCGGCAAGACAGAATACGTGTATGTGAATGAGAGGAACCGAAGTGGACCGGTGAGCCTACAGGGAGTGGAGATAAAGAAGGTGGAGGATTTTAAGTATTGAGGGTTAACAGTGCAGAACAAAGAAGAGGGTGGAAAAGAGGATAGTGGCATCTCGGAAAAGCCAGGAAGCAGAGTTGGAGGTAGCAGACATGAAGATGATGAGGTTCTCCGACAAGGATCTATAGGATCAGGAATGAGCCCATTAGAGGAACAGCACATGTTAGACGTTTTCAAGGTCAGAGAAGCCAGACTGAGATGGTTCCGTCATGTACAGAGGAGGGGTAATGAACATTTTGGTCGACGGATGCTAAGGTTGCAACTTCCAGGCAGGAGTTGGTGTGAGAGAAGAGGATACAGAGAAAATGGTTAAATGGTGGAGGTTGATTCACTGCAACCTCTGTAGGGAGTAGCCGAAAGTCAAGAAGGGGGTGGTCTCGACTTTGTACGAAACAGTCACGAACAACGTAATTTGAGCAGACCTGCGGCTCTGCAGTGGAAGCCGGGCCACTGTGGGGATTTCATCAACAGCCGGCTTCGAAAAAAAGCAATACTTTAAATGGGAACGCGACACCGTAGGTAGTTTCTCAGACGGATCCACCACGTCATCATTGGTGATCAAACTCTTAAGAGGCTCCTTTGCTGGAAACCTCCTCCATAAAAGAGACAAATTATACCAAACGTCTTGAAAATCCCTCTTTTGCCTTAAGGGCAACGGATCACAAGCACAGATCTGCGCCCTCCCCCCCCCCATTTTTCTCCCGCTAGGAACAGTATCGTGATTTATGACGCCCGAGGAATGTTTGGGAGAGGATCTGCCTTCAAAAGTCGTCCCGAAAGAGCATCAATCCTTGATGTCATTTCCTCTGGACACGGTATGCAGACAGAGCGGTCGGCAGAAGGCGAACATTCCTGGAAGGGGACCTGAGTCAGCTCTCGTTGTTCAAAAATGCCAAACGCTTGTTCGGTAGCCGTGGGCCAAAGGACGGCGGGGCCTCGTAGCCTTGAGGTGGCGTCTGGCATTTTACACTTTCTATATGACGACTGCAGAACAAAGAAAGACAGGAGTAGTTGTACCCACACAGTCAGTTGTTTCCACTTCGGCCTTGATGGCGGTGATGGGGATTTCGTCCATGCCAACACACACCACACTGACCTTTTGGGAGAGAGAAGAGGTTGACTTGAATGAACTGCGCCAAAGGGTTTTTTTTAATATGTCCCAAAAAACATGGCATCAATGAAAGTATTTCCAACTAGTACTTGGGTAGACTGCTGGAGTAAATGGGAGTTACTAGCAGCGTCACACTATTTCTTAAAATTGGAAAGTTGTCCATAACACAAGCGGTTTCTCACCAACTGATCTATGGGGACTGCTTCAGGTACAGTGACAACCCTGAGGGTGGGAATGACGACGGTTCCCGCCGTGTAAGAGGGGTCTGCGTCATTGCTTCCGGCATCAGGTGAATCTGACGGCCCGTCCATGTTCTCTTGGGCCGCAGTGACATCTTCACTGGCAGCGGCGGTGTTGCTGACTGCTGTGTTAAGGGTGGTGATCTCATAGGCCTCGTCCGTAACTGCAGGACGAGAGAACATGAGCTGGAGCGCACCGGATTTTATGACCCCATTCGTGTGGCTAAGCTCAGTTAGCCAAACATCAACGAGATGAGCGGATCGGACTAAAGCTTAGCTGAATTCCGGGACACACAAGGAGCTCTCAAGGCCTCCGCAAGCAGCAAGGACTTTGGTTTCTCTTCCAAAGGCCGTGAGGACACAATGTTCGCGCTGCTTGTTCTCGACGCGTCTTGGTACGTTTTTTTTTTTTGGTCATGATCATCACTTCTGAAAACACTTCTCGCGGAGTCCGTAGAGGCCTCCAGTTTTCCGAACTCCCATTGGCAGCTGCGGTCACGCTCAAAAAGTGGTGATGAAACGTGCTAACCAATTCAACAGACTTACGGATGGTAACCATCCAGTCTGGGTAAAGGCTAAAGGCTGAATGGGCATACATTTCTGTGTAGCCTGAACCGACTTTGCTCAAAAAACTGTAAAAATTTCAATATTAGATTGTAAACAAGCACCATAATACCCCGGTAAGATGGTATTGTGTAATTGGAAACTACGTCAACATCATATTAGACAACGTAAACGTAATACTCTTCACAAATGCTTTTGAATCCATCAAATACAGGCCACTTATGCAATACTGGGCCAAATTAGACTGGTGATTAGAAACAGAGAGGATGAAAAGCTGTGGACAAACATGGATTTAGGCGAAATCACACAAATCCTGCAGGCTGATGATCCCATGAGAGCTCGTTATCTGCCCTTTTCTCTGATACTGCTTGTTAAGCGCGTACAGTTTAATAGAACCGTAGAATATACACAACGGCACCTGATTTGAATATCGACAGCAGGATTTTTTTTTTAACCTTTAGTGAAATACCGACGTGAATCCCGATCCCAGCAGGACGCTGTCTAATCATTGTGTTGTGTTGTGTTGGCGTGACACACTGCCAACTAGCAAAATACTGTATTCACATTGCGTTCATCTGCAATGCACTAATAAGGACACATTACTGGCCTTAACTGGTGAACAACGTTACGGTTCACAATCACGTCAAAAGACGCTGCATAACGGAGAGATTGAATAAAGAAATCATCAGCTGAGGCTTTTCAGCGGCTCATACATGATTTTCTTTTCATCCTCGCCAATTCATTCACTTGTTTATTCATTTTCAATAGTGCTGCTGAAGCCACACAGAATTCTTAGACAGCAAATGTGTACATCTGCATCTTCCATATTATTTCTTTAAAATATTTAATGCCAATCCATATATAAAGAGATAGACACAGCAGCCTGAATGTAACTGATGACATTTGCAATACAGTATCGTTTTTCAGCCCGTCGCTGTTTTTGGAGCCCCAGTCTAAACTAAATATGTCGGTATAACCACACAACATAATGGTGATTTTAGGATCTTGAATCCTGGGAGCGTGGCGCCAATCAGAATCGGAGGACGGCGTTTCCGACCACCCTTTTTCCCGCCTTGCTGATTTGGTGCTGGTCCTACCTGTGCCGCTGTCATTGTCAGTGGTATCCTGGGGGGGCACGGACGTGGCATCGTCTTGGCACAGGACATCGTCTGTGAGAGGAAGAGGATGACATGAAGATGAAGAGGATGTGGGGTTTGAAAAGTAGATGAGGAAACCACACCAAACCCGGCTAACCCTAAACAAATGTGTCAGGGATTTAAAATGAATTAGCCAAAAAAAAAAAAAAATGCAAGACTTTAGCAAAGTGTCAATAAACAACAGCTTAAATGGAAAAAAAAAATCCAGAAAAATATAAGAACAGATTTTATCAGACAGAAAGCTCCAAAAAACAAACAAACACATTTTTGATGTACATCTATCATAAGTGTACCCAAAAAATAGCTTTTTTAAAAATTTTCACACATTATTTTATTTTTCATTGCAATCCCCATCTGAGTCATGTGGCCCCCCCCCCCCCCCGCCCCGCCCCGCCCCGCCCCGCCCCTCTCCTGAAAGATCTGTACGGCAACAAGTCTTTCAGAAGTGGGTGGGTGAACGGGGAGTCTTTTTGTGAATGAGGACGAGGGCCACGTTGACCTAAAAGCCCCTGGGCAAACAATTTTGCCATGTTCCCTCAGGGGTGGGGCTGTTTTGGGTGGGGGGGAATCCTACTGATTAGTCACCGCATACGGACTATTTGCGCAGGTTACAGAAAGACAATTAAACGGCAATGCCCGAAGGTCGTGACCTGTGACAATCCAATCGCTTTCAGGGAGGGATCATGTGTTTGTAATAATATTGGGATTGAGTGGGGTGGCGCTGAGAGCCCTCCGCTGTTGGGAGGGTTATTAAAGTAGGAAAACAATTTCAAAGTTCACGTGGGGCTTTGGAGGGAAATGGATGGGTGTTTTGTCTCTGTGAAATCCCCGACTATGATTAATGTCAAAATAATATTGTGACTGGTGGGTGTCTAATAAATTGGTTTATCTTGATTAAACTCCAGGTTGACCGGGCCAAGGCAAATGGTGTGCATTTAGAGGCTTATCACTTTTTTTTTTTTTTGGATTACGTTGTCCTTTGCAGGCTCAAATACGGGCGCGAGTGCTTTTTCTTTTTGCTTTTTTCTTGTGGCCATGAAAGACAAAGTGGCATGTGTCCATCGATGACACTTGCCCTTTCAAAGACGGGAGACTCAGATGCCAGGGATTTTCACGTGGCATCTTCTACAAATTAAAAAAAAAAAGAAAACTCAAGCAAGGTGGGGGAAAAAGGGAATTAGATCAGCCCCCCCGCCACATTTTTCAATTTTCTTTCTGCAGATTTATTAGTTCTTGCAGATTAAAAAGAAATCTTTTGCTTGCTTTGGCTATTGGCCTCTAGCATTAGGAGTACTTATTCACAATTAAAAAAAAAAAAAAAGACTGTGTGGAGTCTGTATGGAGTCTGTATGTTCCCCCCCGTTCTGTGTAAGTTTCCACCGGGTTCTCTTCCTTCAAAAATGCAGGCCAATTGAAGAATCACAAATGCCCACACGTGTGAATGAGCGAATGGTTGTATGTCTCTTGATGACGTCTGACTGAGAGGCTGAATGGTTTCTCTTTAAATAATGTACGAATGAGTGAGTAAATGGTTGTATATCTCTGTATCTTGTGTAAATGCTTTATACGAAGTGAATGAGATTGAAATGTTTTCCTCTTCCTCTGCAATGGGCCTCGCCCCACTCTCGATAACAAATGAAGGCATGTGTTTCCAGACGATTCCATTGCCCGATTTTAAAGACTGAATGAGCGGATCTCTACGTCACAGTGGGTCTAGTAACTAGCATACAGCACTGATGGATATTTGGTGAATGTTTGCAACCTTATAAAGATGCCTTACTTTTAAAAAAAACTCTGGGAATACGTTCTACAAAGGGTGCTTAGTAGAACCATTAACGCGCCGAACAAGAGACACCCTGACATGACCCCCTCCCTCTGTTGATCAGTGGTAACAGTGCTCTCTCCGCCGCATTTTATATCGGCGGTGGCGTCGACCGGCTGAACCTCGTCCAGAACGGGCAACGTGCTGCATTTTAACGGGTCAAAGTGGGAATAAATCCCCCAACTGTGCCGTCAGAGCCCTCAGATAATTGCCCTCCGCACACGTTTAATGGTGCAATAATGTTAGAAAAATGTTTTGGCCTTGACGCAGATGAATTAACCCCCGCGCCTCGTATTTATACGTCTTTTTAAATGCACTCCTCTGTCCGAGCAGTTAATTTTTAATCGTTGAGAGGAATAAGCGGCTTTATAAGTCTTCTTGGTTTTCTGTTAAACATCAGTCGGCATGTTTGTCAAAAAGGTTTCGCGCAGAAACTCCTCACATTCAGGATGGAAATTCACAGACACAATTAATTTCATCCTAATCTGCCGAGTGTCCTGGTTTGAATAAACAAGAATTTCATTCATCTATTTTACAAAATTCTTATTAAAGGTTTACTTTTGAAAGGCGGTAATCATTTATGAAACTCTGCAAAGTCAAGGTTGGTGAGGACATCTTTTTTTTTTACATGGTCGAGGTCACTTCTTCTTTTTAAACCTAAAAAGCTAGACAGCTTTAAACAGCTGAAACTACATATTTTCTACTTAAAAGAACCATCATTTATGCATTTATTACTCAAACAGAGAAAACAGGAGACCTGGCAAAATGGTCACTTTGGATCATCACTTGAACAAACATAAATACAGCTAAGGCTAATGATGATGCTAACTGTGAGAAAGACATTTCCATGTACATTAATCGAGTTGATGTTTCAGGGTTGTGCCCATTAAAAAGGACTGGTTCTTCCAAGAAGATAAACAGCAGATGTCTCTATAAAGTTGTTCTCAAAATCTCACTTTTCTCACAATTTATTGTGTGAATTTCAGCGGTGGCTTCAGCTCTGTGTTTAACTTCGAGAGTTGGAAATACCTTGATCTTGTTTCTGTTGAATGTGTATTCATGGATAAATGTCCACTTTCAAAGACTGGGTTTACATGAAGCGCACAGTATGGAGGGACGGCATGCCTTTTTTGCCAGCTGTTTTATTACTTTTATTGTGTGTTTTGCTTGTTTTTAGAAAGAAGCTGCAAAGCTGCCTTCTTCCTCCGCTCCAGGAGTGCTTTTGTAGACTACAGAAACCCACTGTCTGCAAGTTTGTGTGAAGTATTTCTGTAATACCATCGCACAGCGGCGCGTGTCACCACGGTTGCTAAACCAAGCTGTGTGGGAAATCTCCTAAGGTTTCAAACCAGGCGTGTTCCGTATCCAGTGAAGGCTCTGGACCACCCGCCTCAAAAAACACACATGAAGCGACGCGTATTTCTATCTTCCCGCAATCCCTGCCTCCCTGTTTGATGGCCTCGGGGGAGGCCAAGGCTGCTGACGGTGTAACCTGGGTTAAGGCCCCCTTACAAGTGGGCGACATCACGTGGATTCCTGTCATTCCTCTGAGTGCGGTGTAATGTAGATGTAGATGTAAAGAGCGAAATTCCAGATTATTGAGGGAAGGCAGTATGGATCCGTGATGCTGGCAGACAAAATACAGCGTGTGTCTGGGCTGGGGTTTTTGACTTATTGCTCACATATAAACTGACAGTGCGTTTGAACCCCGATGACGGTGGGCTAGATCTGCTTTGACTTGCATGTATAAAGGAGTCTCATTTTGCTTGTTACATATCTTGAAGCGGCCATGTGATCAGCTGGATTGAACTACAAAAATGACTGAGAAACCGTGAGCTGGTTTTCAAATGCTATGGATGAACAAAAAACTTTGTGAGCGTAAAACGTTGAGGAACACTGACACACAGGCAGAATGTTGCAACAAGCATTACATTGTTAAATAAACCAAAAATATTTTTCCCAGTTTCAGGTGACAACAACATTTCAGTATTTTCAAGTTTTCTTTATTTGAGAAATCAAGCCCAGAGCTACGCTGCCATGGGCTTTGAGTCTTTTGAAGGATATCCCTGTCCACATTGAGCTGGGTTCTATCCAAGGTTTCTGCCCGGTAAAAGGCTTTTTTCCCCCTCCTTTCTTGATGCGGCCGTCGAGTTGTTTCTCATGGGTAAATGTTGGGTTTCGGTTACTCGTTTCAAAGAGCCTGGCCTCGACCCGCTCTATATGTAAAGTGCCATCAACATTTCTGTGATATGGTGTTGTTTTAATAAAATCTGACTTGACTTGACTGTGAAAACTTTGGGTTATGGTGCAGGGCGGCTGTTTAGCTTTCCAACAGCTGTAATAATAGTTTAACTGGGAAATTAATCTATTTATTTTTCCGAAGGTAATGGGGGCAATGCTAGCTTGCTATCAGTTAGTGCATCATCAGTGATTCGGTTCCACCAGGTGACACAAAGAGCTGATGGAGAACCTTACCGTGTGACTTTTGACACATTCTGTATCAATATGAGCTGAAGGGAAAGGCTGTGGAGGTCAGGTACAAATGTTGGCTCTTGCCTTGATGTCTCTTTCCAGACAGCCTGCTCCATTTCAACCCTACTCCTCCATCTCTCAGGGGAGAACCCATGCTACTCCCCCCAACTGGACACACACATACATAATGTATATAAACACCCACATCACTTTGAGGACACCTACATTATATCCATACTGACATAGAAAGCGGAGACAGGGGTGTGGGTCCCTCTAACGTACAGATAACATCACGCAAAAGGGAAAACACACACACACACACACACACACACACACACACACACACACACACACACACACACACAGAGAGGGAGAGAGCGCCCCCACGCGACAAGAGACCAGGGGGGAGCGCGTGGGGCACAGTCTCGCGCACACACACACACACACACACATACACACACACACACACACACACACACACACACACACACACACACACACAGAGGGGGACAGCGCGCTGAGGATCTGTGACACAGCACATGGGCTGTGCTGAGTGGTGATGGGCGGGCATCCTCGGGCTC
>CAAKHD010012558.1:9274-20331 GCA_901007705.1 Fistularia tabacaria | reverse complement strand
CCTTTTTTTAAACCACAGGTTGCTCTACAAAATTGATGGATATAAAAATTTAAGGAATAAGTTTTTTGAACAAATTGATTTTTGAAAAAGATTAAGGTGACCGATCTTAAATCCCGTTTCTTGAATTTTTCAATTTTTTTTTTTTTTTTTTAGTGTACGGTTTCCAAACCCAATTTCTTTAATTTTTTTTTTTTTTTTTTTTTTTTTTTTTTTTAGGCCACATGCTTTCACAAAATTTTGAAAAAAGGACCCTCCTGACTTGATAGAGACACCAAGGACAGGCAAAGGAGGACTAATGAACCGAAAGAGGTGACCCACCTAAAGGCGGGGTCGATGATCAGACGGAGGAGGTGAAATTAGCAGAGACACAAAGCTGGATCAAATATAAATTTCAATGGAAGCGAGGGACAGGTATGGAGCGAGTTACATGAGGGGAGATTTTGAAACCACGACAACAGCGACAAAGTTCAGCACTAACATCATCAGAATCCAAATAATGGAGCTCTGAGCAAGATTGTGAACATAACATGAGCTTTGTGCCCCTTTGCACTTTCTGTCCTAGACTCATTAATTTTAAAGACACGCTCCAACCAGCTACTGGACTCTGGTCCGAAAAGGTCTTCAGGGAACCACCTGCCCCATTGCTGAAACTGAGCAACTTTTTCATGATGGATAACTTGGCAACTGAACTTGGCAGTGACTTCCACGTTCCCCTGCTTTCGACCTCCCATTACGTGACTCCATCAGCATTTCAATTCCAATCAGCTTGGTTTAAAGTTAGTGTATGAAACAAAGCATTCTTAACATCTCTTAAAAGTCATGAGCTGGTGGAATGTAGAGTCACTATAGTGCTTAGCGAAGGGAAGCATGCTAACACAAAGGTAGCACTAGCTGGAGCGCAGCGGCTGAGTTAGCCAAGGTAAACACACGGCTACAGCTCAAAGCCCCCAGCCATCTTATTTTATACCAATAATATCTATCACGACAAACATACATTTTCTTAAAGCGATGTTACATCCTGAGCCTTTAGCCATGGCTGAAAAATGTAATCATATTCCACTGAGAAACACAAACAGTCCTGATATTGTAGCTGCATGAAGGCTAAGTTAGCTTCCAACTTCCGGGCACTCGCGATACATCTTATCGCTGAAACATAACTTAGAGCGAAAACAATGCCAAATACATCTCATTGTTTTCTCTCTGAGAGTTTGAGTTTACTCCTTTTGCACCGTTATAGAGACTTTAGCAGAATTGAAATACAATAAACTCACATTCGGGCTAACTTCACGGTTACCTCAGTATCCATGACGATACCTTCTAGCAAAGAAGACGACGCGTGATAGCTTAATATTTAACCTCAACACAACTTCCAAACACTGGATTTTGACCGCTTATTTCGCACAGGAATCGGCTGGAAAGTTGTTTGATAACCAGGAAACATGCACACGCCACGTTTACCATTTCGAATTGCAGTTCACAAACTTGGGTCGCAGTCAGGAGCAGGCGTTTTTGCTTTTTGACTGACATCTCAAGCAGTCATTTCCTCTATTGCGCTTGAACTCGGCGCTTCGCGCTTGAACCGGCACGACAGTGACACCTAGCGGTGGCAAACATTCTCACCTGGCTTTTGTTTTCGAGGTCTGACACCTGTGGTGTCAACATTTGGAAAACAAAGGGAGGTTGTCAGTTTATTAATTTTCCTTTTCCTTTTTTTTTTTTTTTAATCCTGTACATCAACTAAAGCCTGAACTGCTAACACTCTTTAATCAAGAACATTACTGTACAGAGGAACCGCCCTTTCAGCTTTCAGCTTTTGACAGCCTGATCTGTTGACATGTCTATGTTTTAGCCGGTGTAATTCTTCATATGTTCTGGAGTGCTAACTTGACCCGTACCAACCCCTGCCGCCTTGCACGCACACACATGAACACGTGGTGCAGACACCACCGACTGCAACAGCAAGGTGTAAAAAATGCTCCGGGTTAAAGATTTGTAGCATCAGTCACCAGGAACACACGCTCGCTTCCCTTTTTGCCAAAGCAACGCCCGACTAATCGCACTCTTAAATCATCCAAAAGGTTCCAGGCTATATTCCTCCAATTCCACAACCCATAAACATGTTAGTATATGGGTAGCAATTACCTCTTCAGATGATACCAGGTGATATTCTCACCAGCACAATCTGTCCTTGTATTACCCCGCTGCGGGAAAACAACGGCGCGCTCCCAAAGGGCAACTCTCGCAAAATTGAAAAAATAAAAAATAAAAATAAAAGACAGCTATTAAGCGTCTGATCACTCTCTGAGTCATTTATGTAAATGACTTGATTCCGATACGTAGATGAGATGTTTTAGTTCTCCATTAAACCTGCCAAAGCCCATCTGAAATTAACTGCTTTTAATTCCTCTCTGTATTGTTTTTTTTTTTTTTTTCAATACAAAATACAGATTTAACTCACCCCGGTGGATTTAAATCCCTTTACCTGTAAACACACGTCAGTCGATGAATACAGATGTTCTGACTAATTGCGTCTCGAGCTGATTGTTCAGTCGTAACGCCGGGTCCTCCATTCAAGGGGGTTTACGGATACTGTTTCTGCTGTTTGTTTTAGTTTATCATAAATGTAACGCTCACATCTGCTGTCGATCAGGACCACCTGCTCTGCTTTTTTCCCCCCACACTTAATAGTCTTTTTTTTTTTTTTATCCTTTCAGGTTCGGGACACGGACATCGTGTCTGGCGTACCGGAGATGGCCTGCGTCAAAGGTGGCCGCTGTGTGAGGATGGTTGAAGAATGGCAAACAAAACAAAAAAATATATTTATATAACCCGAGGCCTCGACATCGGGGCTGATATTTTGAGCGGAAGCCTGTGGTGCCGCCGCCGCATGATCCTGTCGACTGATCCTGTCGCAGCTCCCGCAGCAGGGAGGAGGATATTGGGTTCATCACAGCATTGTCCTCCGGTCTGTGTGACAAGGGTGCTAAGGGGTCTCTAGGTTTCAGCCAACGTCTCAAAATCACCTTCGCTGTTTAGACACTGAGTGCTCACTGCAAGCACCGCTTATTACCCGGTGGTAATGCGGTTATCACCGAGGAGGAATTTATTGATTCACTAAAGATGTTCTTTTAAAATAGTCCTTGTTCTTTTCTACCCTGGTGTTTAAAAGAATAACAAAAAAAAAAAGGAGAAGCAGAATCCAGCAGCAGGCGACGACGCAGATGAAAAACACAAACTGGTCTTTCGGCGCCGGCAGAGCATTGAGCAACATGAATATGAGAGGATGGAGGACATCAAACCAAAGAACAAAGCTTCTTTTTGTAAATTAATCTTGTTTTACAAGCACTCCATGATGGCAAAGGAAAGTTATGGCAGAACATCTGTCACCGGGGAAGGGGGGGACAGATGTTCCCGAAGGCTCCAACTGCCAATAAAATCTAACTCCGCGAGGCGTCTTCTCCGGGAGCCGTCTCTCCTTTGGGTATCAGCGGCGTCATTTAAAGCTTACATTTTTCCACGTGAACACTTGATCGAAATTAACTCAATTCAATCGACTTCTGTTCGTCATCCGGTAAACTTTATCCCACCAAATGTGGCGCCCGAGGCAATTTACGTACTCTTCCAAAAGAAATCGAATGGCATCGTTCATAAGGTAATATGTTCACCAATTTGCACGTTCAACAAAATACAAATGAATACAAATTAAAAAAGTAAATGTGAAAAAAAACACAAATACCCTTTTCACAAAATAGCAATCCTGTAAACAATGAATAAATCATGATAATAGTAATAACCTATGAATAAAACAAAATATTGTTGTATTTATAATTAAAACATTAAAAGCATTTGGTATTACCATTTGTATTATGTTAATTGAGCATAGCTTTATGTTTAAATCAATGTGATCTTTTCCATTTTAAGAGTTACTAGTAATGACTACTTTTAATATGATTAAGCTGAATTTTACCCGATTTTGTGGCGGCCCCTGGAGGCCACGGTGCCCTTAGCATTTGCCTATATAGTCTTATGGGCATGCCGGTTCTGCTTCACACCATCTGGTTTATCTTGGTATCGGGTGAATCGGGACGGTTTAGTCACCATGGCAACAAGGCAGCCATTGTCACCGGTGACTCCGTGTTGGATCAATAGGCTCAAATGCCTTATTTTCTTTTAATGTCTTTAGATTTGTGACTTCCTCTGGTCCCCTCTTTAGATTTTTCCATCATGACTTAATAGGGTAGCTAGGGACCGGACGCCGTCTCTGAGGACGCCGATAATCTAGAATTAAAGTGAGCAGCGACGCGCAGGCACCGATGTAAATTGTAAACATATAGAATATAAAAACAGAGAATATAATAAACAGAAAATCACAAATTTAAAGACGTTAGAAGAAAGGAAGCTAAATTTGGTTTGATAGTGTTCACTAAAATGGGTATGTAAGAATGTAGGAAAATGCGAAATGAGTGCATTGTCAACATGCCCCTCCTATCGAAAGAAAACATCCCATCAGCTCGCTCGGACTTCAAACAGACGAACACATTAACAGCAGCCGCGAGGATAAGGTTTAATGTCTCTGTTGGTACTCTTGCATTGTTGTGCTTCCCCTAGTGGTCACCCCAGGTAATACAACTAGCAACCACAATCACATCCTACATGCCTCCGGATGTTTATCGATCAGGTGAAATATCAAAATATCGGAAACGTTACAAAAACATCCAAAATCATAGCCCAGGGGACAGGCTGGGAGCTGATTGCTCCGACACTTTGGCTACAGGCGGCACCAACAAGGGCGCGACAGGAAGTGACGTTACACACAGGAGGAAACTGTCCGAGTAAAACAGGAAGCGGGTGTGGAATGAATGGTCACCCAAAACGACCCACCTTAAAACCGGGGGCTGAAAACCCACGCCGGGTATCCCCTTTTCGCCAGCTCACATTAATTATTTCAGAATTTGCCTTGTAATCCTGGGCTGAGCGTCCCAGCCAGAACGAATGGGATGTCAGCTTTACGCAACTACTTGTAAAGGCATTACAGGGCGTTAAGTCCCGCACGGATTTGAATTGGTCTCAGCAGTACAGGATTAGAAGCAACGGGGATTAGACCTTCCCCCGGAGGAGGTACAGGAGCAGGGGTGGCCACGGGACCACGGGTATGGGAAAAAAAGAAATAGCGGGGTGGGGCGAGGCGGAGATCCATGCAGGTAAACCTGACTGGTATCTGGCTTTTTGTTATGAAACTATATACAAATACACAAAATACATGTAAGAATGTTATGTTTTCCTGAATCGGCTTCACAAGATGCCCCGATTTCCATTCGAGGGGAAAAAAAAAAAGAGCGTTCAAGTGAAGCGCCTGTTCCGTTTTGTCGGGGAAACGTTTCTGAGCCCTCTCGAACCGGCGACGGGTGGATTTCAAGGATCAAACGCAGGAGAAGATGTTTTGTTCTTCTGTTTTTTCCAAACCTGTTGTCTCCCAGGATTTTTCTTATATCTTTGCTAAATCCAATAAATTCAACAAACAGCTTCGGAAATGAGCAGCTTCTGCGCTCCTCAGCATCCGATATACTTTCCGTTATTTGAGTCTCGAGACGATAACCGTTTTCTCCCTCAAATCCAGTGTCTTCTCATTGTATTAATGCTGCCTGATAAATTATTCCTAAACCTCCCTCTTACCGTCTCTGCAATTTTTAATCCGCAATTAAATATTCATTTTCGCTTTTGGTGAATTATTAGTGGCTTTTTTTTTTCCCCTTCATATAAAGTGGCATATCCCCTTGGCCAGGTGAACGTCTCTCAGCCTGATGACGCGTTCGCGACCTCTGTTTGTTTTCCCTCCCTTGTGAGGTGTCGTCGGTTGTTTCTTGGTCAAATATAATGATTTTCTTTTTTTTTAAAAAGAAGAAAATATTTAAAAAATCCGGCAAGGGGAATTTTCGCCGGAGGGCGAGACATCATTCTGCCAACGCCGGAAGCAGAAATGTCCGCTCCAGCTAACTGGGTTCAGCTGGGAGCGAGGAGGACGTCTTTACTTTCCGTTTGGGACATGCACAGCTCTTAAATTCACGCTTCCCCGAGTCAAACATTCAGTTCTGGGGCTCGTGTTCCTCCTACGCGGGCAGCGGCGAGGCTTTTTATGCAGTTTTTTTCAACTTGTTTATTATGTTCTAATCTGGGTCAAGGCTCGCTTCGTGTTTACGGTTCGAGGCCAAAACACGGCTTTCCTGTGAAATGTGTGGGGCAGGAGCGAGCGGATCATCAGTTCTGCTTGAGAAAAAAAAAATTAGCAAACTCTGCAGACAAACTATTTGGACTTTCTCTGCATTTGTTGTTTTCTCTGGACGCCGGCGCTTTGTCTCACATTGCAAATTTCGCACTGTGGATTTTTTTTTGAAAGCTGTCTGCTCCTGGGGAAGAGTTTTTAAAAAACTTACAAGAGACGAAGGCCCTTAAAAGTGACTCAGCACCGTAAGATAAGTTTCGTATTTGCATCTGGACGATGGAGTGGAGTACGTGGTAGTACGTGCTTTGTGTTCAAAGTAGAGTTGGGACCAGAATGGGTTAATTTCAATTAATTAATTGCAGAAAAAAAAAAACATGTTCAGAATCGTGGAACATTTCTCAGTGCATGAGTTCCAGGGGGACATATAAAACCGAAGCACAGCAGGATTAGCGTGATGGACAAGGCAGACAAGGCAATGCTAATCAATGGGAAATTGAAATATAATACTTGGAGACAGAGGTTCAAACACACATGCTGTTATTTCCACTTTTTGCCAGAAGGATTTTGCATACAACAGGAGCACCTCCAACCTCTGTTAGCACCTTGACGCTAAACGATTTGGAACTAGCATGCAGGTCGCTAAAAGTGACTGTGCTGAGCATAGAAGCATTGCTGATTTAATTTTTTTTTTTACTAAAGTGGGATCATCTGTTTTTTTTCCGTCTGATGTTTGTAGAAGATGCATTTGGCAGTTTTGGTTCAAATTTCCATTTTTCTGAAAACTCTCTGCACTAGTCCCTCAGTCTGTGTCCTAGACTGAGAGATAGTGAAGTCTGAGTTTATGCATATACTTTTTCATTCATTTACCAAACTTAAGATTAGATAAGATGAGATAAGATAAGATAAGATAGACTTTACTGATCCCACAACGGGGAAATTCAATTGTCACAGCAGCATTACAAATAGTGAAATGAATGAATGAATGACTGACAAAAATACGATATAGAAATATAAACAACAGAAAAAACTAACATTTGAAATATGAGGGAAACAAAAGAAATAACTTGTGAATGGAGGTAGTGAAAATCCAGCAAAAAAGGGTTTATGTGCTTGTGGTGTTGAATAGTTGAATTTCTTATTTTCCATGTAAAATATTAAAAAGAAAATAATAAGCAGATTAATATTTTACAAGACCTCTAATGAATGAAATAATCTTTTTAATCCTCCTATTCTGCCTTATGTGTGTAAGCTATGCTAATTGTCTGTGGATGTGAGTTTGATGCCCTCTTTTGGTCAGCATGAATGTTGCAATGAAAACAATTGTAATAACACCGGTATGATTGGTTAAGTTGTGTATTTTAAGTCATTACCGGGTTAAAGTCATTGCTAATTCGCAAAATGTTAACTCTCGTTTTGCTCAATTGCGCAATGCTTATTTATGTTAAGCGCTCGCGAGCAGGGTTTATGCTATAGCGAATGCCCGTGTATTTTTACCATGCTAATTCGTATCAAGCTTGTGCTAGCAGGGTTTATGCTGCTGCAGATACACGTGTGATTTTCAGAGTTTCAGTTTTAGACATTTTTACACGTGTCAGTGTGTGCAACTGTGTGTCGGCGGACACGGCGCACATGAAATGAGAAAAATTCCAGTCGGTGCAGTTTTTAACCAGCAAAGTTTATTCATATATAACAATGGTACAAAGTGAATCCTTGGCTTGCAAAATAGGTGTGCTTCATATTTACAATAGGTACACAATAATATATTATCATAACAAAACCAAAGCAAATAATAATAATAATTAAAAAAAACCAAAACAAAACAAGAGAACAAACTTTTTTTCTTTTTTAAATACTTTTAAGTTTCTTACAATTTTCACAACACTTTTAAAAAATAACAAGAACAGACAGCCATTGTCATCATCATCATCATCATCGTCATCATTATTATTTTACAGAACTCCAGTGTCGACGAAGGGTTGTTTACAATGGGTTTAAAATGGAAGGGTATTGGTCGCGTTTCCCCGGTGATAGAAGCCGATCCGGATCCCAGTCCGTCTGTCCGCCGCCGCTTAGGAGCCGGGCGACGGCGTGCAGAGCCAACGCCTCTGTTTCGCGTGAGGAATGACACTGTTATAAACGAAACACTCACAAACGAAATATAAAAAAAAAAAGTGCAAGAAGCATTCTCTGTTAGCAATCGGCTGCAGGCCGCGATTCTGAGCGGTATCCTGCGCCGCAGAACCAGGGGAACCCCTTCTCTTCCACGAGGGAGAGGGTTCCGGCAGCGAGCGAACACCATGGACGTGACGACAGCAACAACAAAATCTCTTTAACAAAGGAAAATTAAAAGGTGCGTTCAGGTGTAATTTAAGACAAACGGCTTCTCAAGGCTCATTCATGCTCAGGTTATGGACATAAACAGGTGCGTCTGTTTTGAATGTCATGAAACATCGCTGGCGACTTACTTCCCATCTGTGCTTTGCGTCGTGAAGCAGTGTGTCCACTAGAGGGCAGCGGTGAGTCCACAGTTTACTTCCAAGTTCCACGTTCTGTTTAAGAAAGGCAGCACAGCAGACGGCGGCGGTCTGTGCGGCCACAAAACACTCGGCGACGCGTGGACGGAGAATTCTTCTCCCTGGCTATGCTGACTCCATGTTGTTTTACTCTCCTTTCGCTGGTCGCACTCGAGCACAGTGCTCATCACTTCCACCCCACGACGCCCGGTGGTACTATTAGGCTACTATTAGGCCAAACGAAAACGTACAGAAATACGCAGAGGACGGACAGATGGCTCCGTCTGTGTGCGGAGTCAACGTCGAGCATAAATGAGCCTTCAGGAGGATTGAATGGCAGGTGGATATGGAACAAAACGCGGAGCTAAAGTGTTCATTCTAAATGCATGCAAAAGAAGTAACAGTCGCACAGGAAACAGAGGAAATATCCTGTTAAATACATATAACTATATATATCAATCATTTCTCCAGGACAGATAGAAGCCACATTTTCTGTGTGTTGCTCTGACCCGGGCTGGGGATACATTTCGTCCCTTCAGAGGGAAGAGGGGGGAAGAAGAAAAAGCAAAAAGGCATTTAGGTCCTGTTGAAGTGTTTCCAAGCGTCAGGCAGTGCTGAGGTATGAGGACGATACAATTCTATTCGCTGCAATTGGGAAGACGCCATCATCGAACGGAAGAAGCTTTTTTTTTTTTTTTTTTGGGTGTCCAGCAGGTGCCGCGTGTGTGTGAAGCATTGTGTACCTCCGGATCCTTAGTTCGCACCCGGACCCCCCAAAACAATTAGCGTAGCGAGTTAGCGCCGCCGCCCGTTAGCGGCTTTGGCAACGGACCGGGCGATTCCAGACACCGAACGGTGGAGAGGCTTTTCATTTATTTATTCATTTTTTCCACGCACATAGCACAGAAACCGCAAAATCGGGGCGCGGTTGATATCTGTTGTCATGGCAACCAGTCAGGCTTTGCGCTAAAATAGTGAGCGGATTAGCTGCGCCGATTAAAGACAAAAATGTCAGAAATGTCGGACACATTTGAGTTTCTTTCGCCGGGGGAATCAGTTAAAATATGTACCGCTACTTTTTTTTTTCAAAACTTCAGACTCCGATCACTCAGTCGATTGCGATCGATCGCCTTGAGTCGGACGGCGAAATGACGAAAAGAACGAGAGACACGCAGCCGCTAAAAAAGGAAATAAAAAAAAATCAATCAAAATCGGGTCAATTTGCTCCAAATCAAACTCCTCGGCTCTGTAGGAGAGGGATCCCGGTGCCGGGGTGGGCGGAGCCTCGGCGGGACGGCGGTTCTTCAAACATCAATGATCTGATCTGACCCGCCTCTGCCCCCTGCTGGCCAGGCGCGGTAACAGCACGTCAATCACCCCACACTCACACACTCACACACACCTCCGGACTGGATTCCTGCCGGCCTGTTAGCGCGATGAGATTTTCCATCTCCTGCGCGCTCTGTGCACGCACGCACACACACGCACGCACGCACATGCACACACACACACACACACACACACACACACACACACACACACACACACACACACACACACCGGCCTCAGATCAAAGAGCAGCTTCAAAGCTGGAGCAGGAGACGAGGGCTAAAAGGCCTCTCTCACTCTTTCTCTCTCTCTCTCTCTCTCTCTCTCTCTCTCTCTCTCTCTCTCTTGTTCCACCTCTCCCTCACTCCTCAACAGCTCCCTCCAAATGGCGGCGAGCGACGCGGCCTCCGCCCGAAGCCGGCCCACACCCTCTACACCTCGGCTGGAGATGGCTGGAGACGGGGAGGGCGTTACCGTGGAGATGATCCGGGGGGGGGACGGTTCCCCGAGCGAGACGGGGAACGCCCGAGCGGGAGGGAATCTAAGGCCACGGAGATAAAGAAGCACCTTTCACCCACAACCGGTGTGTTTGTGTGTTGTTGTTTTTTTTTTTTTCATGCTCTTGGCTGTTAACTGTACAAACCGGTAAGAATTGAAAACCTAGATTCAAGTACTCGATGTAAACGGAATGGAAATGGAACAGTATTCGTCTCCGGGGGGGGCGGGGGACGCGGAGACCGACACCTGGAGGACGGGATCTGCGGTTCGCCGTCGTCCAGCTGCGAAGGTCGGAAGGTTAACGCCGCCATCGGCAGGCGGGCCGGTTTGGTTCTTTGAAGTCGCGATGGTACTCTTTTAAACACGGGACGGTAAACAAAC
Source organism: Fistularia tabacaria (assembly GCA_901007705.1). Classification (NCBI taxonomy): domain Eukaryota; kingdom Metazoa; phylum Chordata; class Actinopteri; order Syngnathiformes; family Fistulariidae; genus Fistularia; species Fistularia tabacaria. The sequence goes on along the minus strand of CAAKHD010012558.1, from coordinate 9,390 downwards.
GACACGTAACATAACATGTAGCCATTTTCAGTTGTTCCTAAGCCACGCCCACTCCCCCCCCCCCCCCCCTCGCCCTCCCCGGTCCGGCCGCGAGCCGCGGGTTTGTGCCTTCGGCG
>CAAKHD010012554.1:22794-37794 GCA_901007705.1 Fistularia tabacaria | reverse complement strand
AGAAAAAGCAGAAATGACACCCGGCTTTTAATGTCACCCACATCAACTATTAGAAAAGCATTCATTGTGTGTTGTGAGTTGGGTGAAAGGAAGAAGAAGTACCTGCAAAACGGCGCGGCTTATGAGTTCCGTAAAACACCAAGCACTACGAGTTCCTCTGACGCCCAACATCCAAGTTATGAACCTATTCTGAGAAGCGTCTGTTCCATTGATACTTCCTGGTTCCAACAGAACTCCTCGACCCTTCTTGTGGATTTCTCGATAATTCCAAGGACGTTCGTCGCGAGGCCTCTCCATGGACGCTGATGTTTGCAGATGACATTGTGATCTGTCGTGAGAGCAGGGGACAAATGGAGGAACATCTAGAGAGGTGGAGGTTTGCTGTGGAAAGGAGAGGGATGAAGGTTAGCAGCAGCAAGACGGAATATATGTGTGTGAATGAGAGGAACCCAGGTGGAACGCTGAGGCTACAGGGAGTGGAGATCAAGAAGGTGGAGGATTTCAGGTACTTAGGGTCAACAGTCCAGAGCAACGGAATAGAGGTGAAGAAACGGGTTCCAGCAGGTTGGAACGGGTGGAGAAAAGTGTCAGGGGTTCTATGAGATAGAAGAACATCAGCCAGAAGGAAAGGAAAGGTGGAGGAGAAGGTTGATTCGCTGTGGCCTCTGAAGGGAAAAGCCCGAAGGAAAAGAAGAGGATCGAGTAACATCCGGTGGCCGTTTACACGAATCGTCGAAATGCCGGGGCGAATCTGCCAAACGGAGAAGAAGCGATTGCCCAAACGGTCCAACACGATACTTCTCAATGTGCATCAACGGGAAAATAACCGCTCGCCGTCGCCGCTTCTGACCCGAGCTTTATCTGGCTCCTCCATTTCCCGCGCGAGCCTCGGGCGCCGCTCGTGCACCGGACGCCACGCAGACACGGAGAGAACATGGAGGCTCCACACAGAAAGGCCATAGTACATGCTGATGTTTCAGAAAAAAAAAAAAGCAACATTCTCTGCAGAAAGAACACCAAACCTGCAGCAGAATTGTGACAGTAAATACTCCAATATCACCTCTTCTTCCTGGAACTCTGCCCGGGCTGCATTCCAGCGCTCCAACCCCTGAAACTATCAACGCGCGATTTTAAAGCCAGAGGAAATAGCTGATGTCACTGGAGGGCTCCTCTTCCTCCGTCATCCGCTTTCAAGACATACATTTGAATTTTAGGAAAAAAGACAAAAAAAAAAAACAACCAATCTTTCCTGGAACCGTCGGCCTTCCGAGGAAGGGGCAGAATAGCCGACAGAGCGATAAGGTCACCGTAACCTGAGCCGCAGACAAGCTGCTGAGAAAGATCTGAGATTACAGGTATACATATATACATATAGGTATATATATGTATATATGTATATATATAAATACATACATTTATGAAATAAAAGAATGGAATCAGTTTGGAGATGTAGTGTATATGCATATATATATACATTTCTACACATGCACACACACACACATATATATGTATATATTTATGAAGTAGAAGAAAGCAATCGGTTTGGAGATGTAGAGCGGGGTTTCATCAGCGTAATGTATATTTAAATGTGTGTGTATATTCAAATATATACATTTATTTTTCCACCAAAAACATGATCCCACAATGCTCAGTGTCCTCAGTGATATATATATATATATATATGTATATTTATATATATACATATATGTTTGTATCAAGTAGAAGAGTGGCATCTCCATATGTATATATACATAAATATCTTTCTATGTATATATATATCTATGGAATAGAGGAATGGAATCGTATGAGATGTAGAGTGTGGTGTCATCAACATAATGTATGTATAATATATGTGTATATATATGTATATGTATATATATATGAAATAGAAGAATGGAATTGGTTTGGGGATGTAGAGTGTGGTGTCTTCAGCGTAATGTGCATATATATATATATATATATATATATACACATATAAAAGATAAGATAATACTTTTATTGATCTCCATAGGGGAAATTCTTTTGTCGCTACAGTGCAAGAATAACAATAAATTCATGTATATATATATATATATATATATGTATGAAGTAGAAGAATGGAATGGCTTTGGAGGTGTAGAGCGGGGTTTCATCAGCGTGATGTATATTTATGTGTGTGTGTTTGTATATTTATATCTTTATATTTCTTTTTCCACCAAAAACAAGATCCCACAATACCACAATAGGCTGACTGTAAATAATGAGCCGTGAGAAAGTCTGGGGGGGCGAAAAAGGAGCGGATAACAATAGACTTCCTGTCAAAACAGCTGACATCGTGTCATTTGGGAAACTACGATTGGTGAATTCCAAGCCCCGCCCACTCCGTGGCAACCCTGAGAAGGGAAAAAAAAAAAAAAAAAACATCCTTCGCAGCTTTTCGGTTCATTTTCCATCTATGAGACCAAAGTGTCAGAACGGCTTGGGTTTCAGGAGTCGGGGTTCACATGAGCGTATTCGGCCTGTTCAGCTCGATGTAAACAGGTGCTAGATGGCGCAGATATGAATAACAATGGACAAACTTTCCCACGCAGACACACCTCAGACACACACTTTTTGCTGTGATAAACGTGTGAAGGCTTTTCCTCGGACGCATTTTAATGTTTAATCTTCTGCATTAGTTTGTGTCAATTTATCTTAGATGCTTATTTTTAAATGCTATTTGGTTGTTTGTTTTTTTCAAATAGCAGATTCTGGTGAATGTGACATGTGAATGAGAGGGTGAATGGTTGGTTGTGATGTATAAATGAGAGGGTGAATGTGACGAACGAGTGAGGGGGTGAATGGCTGATGTCTCTGTGATGCGTGAATGACAGGGTGAATAGTTGTACGTATATATTTGACATGAATGAGAGGGTGAATGTGAGGTATGAATGACAGGGTGAATGGTTGTACGTCTATATTTGACATGAATGAGAGGGTGAATGGTTGCATGTACATATGCAATGTATAAATGACAGGGTGAACCTACATATGTGACATCAATGAGAGGGCGAATGAGACGTAAAATGGGAGGGTGAATGTGATGCATAAATGAGAGGGTGAATGGTTGTATGTATATTTGTGACATCAATGAGAGGGTGAATGGTTGTATGTATATTTGTGACATCAATGAGAGGGTGAATGGCTGATGTTTCTGTGACGTGTGAATGCGAGGGTGAATGTTTTTATGTCTATACGATGCTTGGATGAGAGAGTGAACGAGCTGTAAGTTCCTGAGAAGTGATCTGGTGAACCGGGGCTTTTGAATTCGATAGGTCCTCACCAAGATTCGGAGATGTTGGCAGGTGGATTTAAAAAATGTCCAAAAAACGCCCCGGTTCCTCCTTTGAGGCTGAACTGGATGCTGGACAAACATCTGCCTCCGTCTAACCCTCTCGCACCAACTGACTTCACGTCCTCTTCCCCTCCGTCCATAAACCTCCTCCATCTGGACCTCAGCATCCTTCTACCCAGAACTTCACCATCCCTCCTCCGCCCACCGGCTCAGTGTTACTTTATCTCCAGAAACCCCCAACATGTGATGGGACTCGTTTCCTGATCTTCTCCGTCCTCCTCGCTCCCTAAGATCTCAACATCTTCATGCGGGGCCGAGTGCGTATGTTCTGAAGCGCTAATCCTCCACCTTCTTCTTTCATTGATTGACGTTGGGAGGCCTCATCGACCGCGGTATTCTGGACCTGCGGCGCAAAGACGCATGGAAACCTGTTCTTCGAGAAGGCGGGTATTTTGGTGCGCGCTCAAAAAGCAAAAGCGCGGGGAGGGGGGCGGCGGGTACTTTCCTGGAAAGCGCTACACGCTACTGACTAATACCTGGATTCCTGCTTCAACCACACGCTCGAGCGCGATTGGAAAGAGTGGCCAAGTGTTGTGTGCTCGGTGCGGTCTGACACGTAGTTTCGCGTAAATTAACTCCTTCGCAGCCAGCAACAGGTTCAATCCACAACACGAGTGGCAGCAGCTTCCGCCCAACTCCCCCAGAATCTCCGCTATTGCATAACCTGCTGCTATTAATGCGGTGTAATCCACCCCCCCGTCCTCCTCGGGCTCCCACGTTTCCCAGAAGCCATCGTTTCGAACCCTGCAAGCACGACGTGAAGGGGTTGTTTGGTGTTCTGTGTAGGCGGCGAGAGTAGTCTACTTTCTTTCTTTTTTTTTTTTTTTTTTTTTTCCAGTGTAGAAAACTCAGCGGCGGCTGAAACAAACCGCGTCCGTCACAAAACCGGTCCTGTCGAGAGAGCAGTTCTTTGAGGTCGATCGAAGTCCCCGGTTCGATTAGGGCGGTTTCATTCAGGTTTTCTCGCGCTGTCCCTAAACAGTCGTAGCAGCGGCAGTCGGTTCACTGGAGACCCTACATTTAAAAAGGTCGAACGCAACTTTCAACAAATTCGATCGAGACGGCCACGTTTTATTACTTCCTTATCTTTGTTGTTACCAGGAGACGCATTATGAACTCCCGAGATTGGGATTATATCAAATCAACTCTATAATAATGGAGCATGTCTGCCTGCATAAGCACTGGTGGTACGACGGATCTCTTAACCCGATTGGTCGGACAGGTCTGAAGGTATTTCCTTCCCGGCAGGCAGCAGGGTGAGTCACGGCTTACCGATCACCGGTGTCTGTGTGAGAGAGCAAAGTCACTGTCGGGGTTTCTGGAGGAAACATGAAAAGCTAGCAGTCGACAGCGAACAGCAAAGATGGGTTAAAAACAAAACATTTATTATGAAACAAACACTTTAAGATGAATTTGATGCCATTTTAAATTGTGCGAAAAACGGTAAAAGAGAACGAGGCCGCTGGTCCTCGCGGGGTCCGACCGTGCGGCTCGTGCTTTCCAAAACCCCCTCCAGAGTTCAGCTCCTGGAACGTTCGTGTGGAACCGCGGCTCTCTGAAAGCTAAAAATGGGGATTTGTTATGCGATGAGCTACCGCGGGGCGGAGCGCAGGTTTCCGCGGCGGCTGTGACGCGAGGAATGTTATTTCTTTTCCGAGCTCCGCTGAAGGTGGAGCTGCAGAAGCGGGTGCTGATCTGTGGGGCGTCCTGAGCGGCGCCGCATAAAAATTAGCCGAGCCTTTAGCTTTATAATTTTTTAAAGGGGTCACGTATGAGACGCCGTGCCGGCCCCCTTGCTCAGCTCTCCATCTGCGCTTCCCTGATCGGCTTCTGGTTGAAGCAGTCCAGGCCGTCCCCGCCGTCCTGGCAGGGCGTGGACAGGTACTCCAGCTCGTAGCCGCCGCTTCGGCTGGCGGGCCGCACCTCGCTGGATGGCTTCTTATGCTCGCGGATCTGCTGCAGCTGGTGGTTGGCGTACTCCGGCTTGGCAGTGAGGGGCCCTGCAGGAACCTCCATGCCCAGGATGTCCTTGACCATGTAGGGGCGGAGCCAGCCCACCAGAGGGGTGCTGCCGGGGGTGTAGTGAGTCTGCCGGTGGTAGAAGAGCAGACCGTCCACCTGGAGGCAGGAAATCTGGGTTAAGCGAACCTGCCGGGCGGAAAGCGGACCCTGTCGGAAGCCGTCAAGACTCACGTTGAAGCCGTACTCCGCTGCCAGGGCCTTCTGGATGGACCCTGCCTCGCACGTCGTGCTTTGGAGGCTCACGAAGCGGAACTGGCGAGACGATAAAAGCGGGAACAAGAAGCGGCGGGTTATCATTTACCCATTGTGAGAGAAGACAAATCACTCGGTCCTGAACAAAGTGGGAGCACTTCTAAATTCCCCTTGCTTGGAATGGTTATAAAAGCCGAACAACAGCAAAAGACATTTCAACTTTAAAGAATTTGAAGAAAATTTCGTGCTCAATCGATCGATTTCTCTCCAGTCAATTCCCTGTGACTTCTCGCGATCGTTAACATTCTGGCTAATGTTGAATTATTTGCTGGCTGTTGAGCTCAGACAGGAATCCCCATGGACTACGACTGTTTGCTGACGACACTGTGCTCTGCGGTGAGAGCAAGGAGCAGCGGGAGGGACGGTCTAGGGAGGTGCTGGTACGCTCTGGCGAGGAGAGTAGTGAACGCCAGCGAGGGAAGTGGACATAAAGAAGGTGGGAGATCTAAAATTCCGAGGGTCGACGGTCCACAGCAATGGAGAGGGTGGAGAGAAGAGGCAAAGAAACGCGTCCGGGTTGGTTGGGACGGGTGGAGAAAAGCGTCAGAGGTGATGAAGGAGAATGAAAGGAAAGGGGAAGAAGATGGAGGTGGGAGCAGCCATGTCGTCTGGTTTGGAGACACCGAGGCGTCAGAGCTGGAGGAAGCAAAGATGAAGATGTGGAGGTTCCGCTTTTGGAGTGAGGACAATGGAGAGGATCAGGAACCAGTCCATCAGAGGGACAGAACAGGTTAGATGATGTTAAATTAATTAAGTAAATCTGGTTTAAACTGATTTGAGGGAACCGAGTGGAACGGTGAAGCTACGGGGAATGGAGATGGAGAAGCTGGAGGATTTTTAAGAGGTCAACAGTCCATCCAGGGCATTCCCACTGGCAGACGTTGAGGTTCTCTTCGGGGGTGAGGAGGCTGGATGGGATAAAGAATGAATCCATCAGAGGGATGGCAGATGCTAGAAGTTCTGGAGGTAAAAGTCAGACTGATATGGTTCGGACAAGGACAGGAGGTCTCGAGGAAGACCAGAGAGGTTTGTGGATGAAGAGGACAGGAAGATAGTTTCTTCCCTAGTTCCTAAAGGAAGCAGCCTAAAGAAGAAGAAGTAAACTGACTGGACTTAAATAGCACGGTTGGGATGATTTCTCGCTGATTTCTCATAAGATGAGTCCTGCCACAACTCTATTCTCTCTTATCTGCCGTCATTTCTTGCAAATGAAGCCGGCGGGTAAAAGGCCAGGTACCGGACAGCCGGTCCTCACCACTCCATCTGCACGCCGCTTCCGACAAGAGCTGGGGGAAGATCCCGGCAGTCGCGTCGAGCGTTGGCACGTGGTCTCGGAAAAGCGGCCCGAAGAAGAGGTCTATAAATAGAAAGGAGCCGGGGACCGTCGGGCTTTGGCAGCCGTGCCGCAGATGGATGCACCAAATTGGGGGGAAAAAAGATAAATACGGAGGAGAGGGCCAATTCTCCGTCCCTCACCGGGTTGCGTTTGGCGATCTCCGATAGGCCGTCCGTCTCCTGGACTTTGGACTGGAGCCAGTAGAAACGGAACTCTGTCTGTAGACGAGAAAAACGAGGCACTGTCAACAAAAAAACAAACAAAAAAAAAATGTAACTTTTTCTTTTTTTCCCAAACCTGAGCCAATGAGATGGCAACGTGGCAAAAAGCAGCACATCTGCGGCCCAGACGTCGCTACTTAAGCAATTAGACAGGCATTCAGGGACGGCCGGCGGATTAGGGGGGGCGCTCCTTACCGGGCAGTCGTAGACCGGGTGGCCTCTCCAGCACATGACGTCCAGGATGTAGTACGTTCGGTCCACCTCGCTGTAAATGCAGTCCAGGATGGTGAAGTCTGCTTAGGGCGGGAGGAAGGCAAAGAGCTGGGTTTTAGGTTTGCGCCTTGGCTTTTCTCGCACGCGGCGGCTCGGGAATCTCGGCTCACCTTTTCCCATGGCGGAGTTGTGGCGGTTCCCGCCGGGCAGCAGCGAGGGGAAGCGGTTCACGCAGTAGCCGCTTTTGGTGTAGGCGGCGGTGGAGCCCTGCGAGCACATAGAGGAGACGAGTGGCGCCGCCAGGTTAGACTAGACATTTAAACTACTTGAAGCGAGATTAGGCGTCACGCAGAACTGCCCCCCCCCTCAAAAAAAACACAAACAGAACATGCAAACTTTTTGTTTTACCCCTGTGACTTCATTTTCCCCCTTCTTGACGCTTGAGTTTGAGGGACATGAAGATGTGGGGAAGATGTGACGTGAACCAAAAACACCCAGACTGTCACGTTGTCAAAACAACAACAACAACAGTGATATTGTGTCAAAGAATCTGGCGACAACCAGGAGATTGCTAGCTTAGCCTCAGAGCTTAGACTGAAACATTTATTTTTTTATTTTTTTTTTTAAATGTAGTCCAAAGCAGACGCCAAAAAACTACAAAGGTTCCCCTCTGGGACGGGAGCTTCTCTGATACACAATATAAAGCCGAACAAAACCCTTTGTTTCAGAGAGCCTTTGGCCCCCGTTGCGCAAACGGGGTCAAAGAGAGAAATGAAGAAATTGTGGAATTGAAACTGCGGACGTACTTGCGATGGCACTGTGGCCGGTTGCATCACAGGGTCTGCGCGACGGGACAGTCGCTGTCTTTCAAAAGTTAGGGGGGGCTGAAATGTGCTTTTCGAAACCATGACAGCACGGCGTCAGGACATTTACGGACAGATGTCCTGATGTCAGGGTATGTTTGACCGAGTATTCATGCCCGCTTCTGCTGTAACGGGTACCCTGCCACTGCTGTGCCTGCTAACTCACAGCCTCCGTCACATACGAGTGAAGTAAAACGAGACAACCCCTTTCAAAGTATTACAATTATTATCATTTCCAGGCGACTGGAGCGCCAATTAAAAACCTACCAGGGACCATCTCCGATTCTCAGACTTCCCCCGTCATTACAAGAATTGAGGTTATGACAGTTCCTAAGCGACCGAACCCATGTTGCTCATTGAGGTGTCATTTCTTGGCTTTACGGTGATGATGGAGCAACGAGATTCAGACGGCCGCCGTTTCAAAACAGGAAATATTTGTGGATTTTAGGTCAAAGAGAATTACTCTCGTACGTTGCGGGAGATGGGTGTTTTCTCAAGGCAGAAATGTAAAGGCAGGAAATGTGTGGCTGATTCACCCAGCGAGACACTCACATTCACTGTCATGTAGAACTAATTTTAAATCAATTTAGTTTTAGTTGGCCTTTTTTTTTTTTTTTAAATGTCATTCTAAACGTTAAGATTATGCTGGTCCAGTGACATTAAAATAAAATGTGATTAATTCCAGAAAAAAACGAAAAGCTAAAAAAAAAAAAAAAAAAGAATCACATTAATAAGATCAAATAAATGTTTTACTTGGCTATTTAATTTGCAAATATTTATTTTGCAGGGTTCAGTGGAAGTGCAGTGAAATAGTTTTTTTTCTTTCTACCTTGCGGTGACAGCAGACTGCACGCTATAAAACAATGACGGCACTGACGCAGCTGCATTCTTGGTTTTTCAACCAAATAGACATTGTGTGTTTAATTCAAACACAGTCTTCAACCCAGAGTTTCTTTTTATTCACAGTTGAAAATGCCTTTCGCTTTCTCGGTGGCAGCCGGTGGATTTCATAACTGCAACACACGATAACCTTTTTTTATTTGTCGCGCACAGGGGAAAAAAAAAAAAATGCAGTGTTATCTTCATTTTAGATGTCAGAAAGGTTCTGGCGGCTCCTGCTGTTTTCTTTTCTGTAGGAAACGGATCCAAACGGTTCTTATTGACATCGAAGATGTTCACCCTGCCGTTCACGCGTCGATGTCGGCTCTCCAGTGGACCTCCTACCTGTTTTTGGACTGTGGGAGGAACCTGGAGAACCCAGGCAGTCCAGAGACCTTCTTGCTGTGAGCTGGAAGTGCTAACCACTGCGCCGCCCACGTGCACTACAACTGATGACTTTTACTATTTTTCCATGTTGCCCTTTGTTTGCTGCTTTAAAATCATAAAAAATAAAAACATAAAAGTGAAGTGAAAGCAGCTCACGGACACACGGAGGAAGGAATATATTTCCAGTTCCTTTCTTTCGTGAGTGATTTTTTTACCGACTATGGCAACCCAAGAAATCAGGATTCAATATTGTCTTCATTTTTTTTTTTTTTTTTTAAACACAATAAAGTGACAATGGCCGACCAGAGTGACTCATATTGAAGTGACTGGAGTTGAGGAACAAGCGCACGTGATAAAGACGGTTTCTACCTTGGAGGCGACAATGAGGGATCTTTTCCCGATGGGACAAACGACCATCAGCCAGTCGGTGTCCAACTCCGACGGCACGTCCACCAGCCACTCGGACAGCATGAGCTGGGGACCAAGGAGCGCTCGGTCAGCAACGTGCATTGGCTCTCATGACATTGAACGGAAAATTCAAACTTTTGAACGGGGTTCCACGTCGGGATCATTTTAGGTACTCGAGCGCCATCTGCTGGACAAAACTGGACATCATTGCGTGCTGCTTCACACTTGGATAGAACTAAAAAGACGCATTCACACGTCGAGGATAATTAATTTCCTGCAAGGGATTTATACAATATCTAAAAAAAAAACCACACATACATACATATACATACACATGTGTTAGCAATATTGCTACACCTTTTTCAGCAGGGCCTCAATGGAGCAAAACAACAGGTGTGTTGATATCAGTGCAGATCATTTTATCGTGCGTAAAAATATCCACGTCGGACAGAGCAGACGCATCAGAAGTAGTTTAGTTATATACTTGTGATTATACCGATTTAGAAGTTTTAGTGCAAACTCTCAGGTCATGTCTCCCATTTTTGAGTTAATCCTCACATTAAATTACCCACAGTTCCTGTCTGTGGTCTACCACATTGAAAGCACATATCCATCTCTGTAATATGCTCTTAGCACCCTATCTGGAAATCACCTGGAAATTGACAAAATAAATAATGTAAAAACGGTCAATTTATTCCTCATATCTGCACAAGCTGTTCTTTTGCGCTTCTGGTTAGACGGCAAACTGCATTTCGTTACCCTGCACTTGTGCATGTGTAACGACAATGAAGCCGATTCCGATCCAATTTAATATATTTACGAGGTTACGATCAGATTGGATGTGCGTCGAGTTTTAAATTAAACGTTGAAATGACCCGAGGAAAGATGCCAAATTTGCACTTTCGCACGTGGCGCTGCCAACGACAGCACTGACCTGGTTGGCGTAGTGCTTCGGCAGCTTCCTCCTCTCGATCTCCATCTCCTCCTCCTCCTCCGCTGCCTCCTTCTTGTCTTGCTCCCGTCTCCCCTCCTCCTGGTTGTCCATATCCGGCTCCCCATCGCTGTCCGGCCCCGTCCAGTCCCCATCGGCCAGGCGTCGCGCGTGGTCGACGTAGTTTAACCTTTTGCTGCGGCATGGAGAAGAAGTTCTTTTCAGACGCTAAATGGTGACATTTCAGAAACGAGACCGATCCATATTTATAATAACGCATGATGGTTTCCACATGGGGGCCTGCAGACACATCCTGTGGTCTGAATGGGCACTTTCTGGAGTCCGACGAGCACATCTTGATGAATACAAAGAACTTCAGGGTTTTCTTCCCCCCTTCCATTTTTCTCTTCTGTCTGCAGCTCCGGATGATATTCACGTCCTTACTTGCTGATGCCGGGGGAATATTTTTTGTTTTTTCTCCACAGACTGACTCATTTGTGTACTTAGATAGTTATGACTAGTCTCGCCTGAGTTAGTCAGAGGCTTCTTCTCACGATTTGGAAACACCACTTCAAAGTCACTTGTACTTAAAACTTCCCCCAAACTTCTCAGACTGTGAAACATTTCTGAAACACTCTGAGAAATCTGGCTTCAACTTTTCAGATTGTAACCCAAGTAAATCCCCAAAAGTTGAACCATTGTCCGCACCTAACGACGCCCCCATTAGCATAACGACCACCTTTGACCGAAATTCTGCCAATCAACTCACATTTGCATAACAAGCCATGGCAACCTAGACCCGCCACCAACCCTGGCATTAATATTCTGAAACTCCCCGCAGGCCATTAGAGCTGGAGAGGCCTCTGAGGAAATTCAAGTCATGTTGCCACGAGAGGGAGATTTTAACAAGAATCACCATGACCTGGAGGACTGAGAACCATCACAGATGTCACTTCTAAGCAAAAAAAATAAATAAAAAGGAACGCACCCCCAAAAAGCAAGACTCTTTTCAAACTAAGAAAAAGGCTGAATTCACGTGTTTCAACTCCTTAACGTTTCAATAGGTGGAGGACAGAAAATGTGCGAAGTACGTTTTCTGCAGGTCAAGGAAGCGCCGGCGCCGCTCGCTCTGCTCCAGCACGCTGTACTTGCTCTTGTACTGGGCCAGCCGAGGGTGGGGCGCCGCCGTGCTGTTGGGCTCCTTGGACACGGCAAAGCTGGCCGAGAGGGCCTGGGTAAGGTCATCCATGGGGACTCTGGAGCAACACAGCGGTAAAGACGGGCATCGTCAGCAAGAGGGTTCAATTCCCGAGCGCCTATTGGCCAGGTTGTTAGGCAAGACACGGAATCCCTGACCGCATGTGGGTTAAATGCAGAAGTCGAATTTCGCTGATGTTGTGTTATGTGTGCCAAAATAAAGGGACTTACTTAATTTAAATTCATGTTAAAATTCACTTGAATTTCGGCTTTTCCCACTGCGGGGTCAACAAGGATGCATCTGATCTCATCTTCTTCTTTAACGTATAATTTTCAGCGTATCATAAAAATGTTAAATGCTAATTTCTTGACTTGTCTCGCAGCTGAGAAATAATAGTGATTTTGCTGTTTTATGGTTAAATTTGCAGCTTCACAGTGATGAAATGAGATGAACTTTATTGATCTAAGGATTTGGAAAGTACATCAGCGCACCATAAATCAGTAAAGATGGTTCAATCGAGTACTTTTAACCTCAATTTTATTGCCTTGCACAAGCAGTCTGGATTCATCTTACTGATGTGTTTTAAATATTTCCCTAAACAATATTTTGATATGCCAATCTCGACTTCGTTTCAATGTTTTTTAACTATTGATCTTGAAAAAAGACAGTGTTTTAAAAAGTGTTTAGTGTTGTTTTTTTTTTCCCCTAATTAAATAGAGAAAATATTTTTAACATTTTAAGCCCCCGGTATTTGCTTTTATTCATATGAATTTAATTAACTTTAGCACCAATAAAAATAGTGTTCCTTTCAGGAAGTAGACGGTACCAATAACCTCCCCTCGCTAACCGTCATGCGCAGTCGCCTGATCCGACTCTTTGGCGGCGTGTTTTAACCCTCGTCGCTGATTTTTTTGTCACATATGATGAACACAAACATGGAAACAAGTTTTGAAACGAAAGAAAAATCTTCCATTTTGGGTATTTGAGACGAAAATAACCCCCCCGCCCCCGAATGTGTTTACAGACCGCTCGCTGACGTCTAACGTTAGCCAGCCGGTTACGCTAGCAGCTAGCAGTGTGCTAAGCCCCAGCTAGCACAGGGGAGGGCCGACCAGTCGCTAAAAACACGAAACGTTCGTCCTTTCTAAAATGCGAAATAGCTATAAAAAACACTATCGGGTGGATGATAACCACTTTTACTGTGATGTGATACGGTCGCGGGTGATACGCGAGTTAAGTTCATACCTCGGATATCCACGGAGGCTGCGGCTAAAACATCACGCTGTCATTTTCCCACCAATGGCGACTTTTATGTTGGCCAACCGATAACTGTAAACTATCCCGGAGTTTTCCCCCTACGTTTCTTCCATTTGCTGTGTCAAAAACAACAACGCCTGAAATAAATAAAATATAAAAAAAAAAAAATGAAATATAAAAATATAAACAGCAAAAGTTTGAGAATCACTTAGTTGTTGAGAACTTTATATTTGGATTCATTATAATGAATAATAATACATTTGAGGCGTCTTACTCGACACTCGAGGACCCAATACCAACACATCCAAAAGAAACAACTAAAATAAAAACGATACATTTGACAAAGTGGTAAAAATTATTATTTTATAATGTATACTTATGTAATCGCTCAAATTAATAGTGACAAACTGGCATATAAAATAAATAAAAGTGAAAGATGCACTTGCTTCAGCACTATATGGAGACAGTACAACATAGTAATATAGAAAGAAAGTCTATTTGCTGGTGGCAGTATGGAGCTTATTTTATCAAATTAGTATTATTTTTTGGTGCAAACTTTTGCTATACTGTCAAATCGTTTATGAACTTATTTTTAAATAAACACAAGTTTCAGGCTCTCAATCGGTTTACTCCTTAAGATTTGACAGATTTATCTTTTTTTGTTTTGTTCCATGTGAGTGTTAGTGTGTGTTTGAGTGTGTGTGCGAGTGTATTTGTGTGAGTATGTGTGTTTGAGTGTGTGTGAGCTCAACTTATGAACCCAACTTGAAGGAAAAAGTGTTTTGGAAAATGGCAGGAAGCACTTTTTGATTACGTCATACCTTCCCGTCTCATTAAATTATTGTCTCGAGTTATTAATTTTTCTCAAATTAATTTTCCACTTAAACAAATAATCTCTTGTGTTCACCCCTGGGATTAATTTAAAAAAAAAATAAAAATAAAAAGATCGATTTGTTCATCGCTTGGATTGGATTAGAGAGGTGTAATTATCGACCCGACCGATAGGGGTCGCCGTTGAGTCGAAAATCTCTCCCCCCGCCCGGAGCCCCATAAAGGAGCCGATGAAAGCGGGCGAAACTTGCCTCCAATTGTCCGAGCCCGGCGTCACGGAAAGAGTTAGTTCGGTGCTGCGGCGCGCAAAAGGAGCACAGAAAATAACGCCGGCTCGAAATGCGGGACGATGCGCAGCTGACTCAGACCTTCCGGTTGCCGGTTCCCCATCGTTTGTTTACTTTCTGAGGAGCGGAGCGGAGGTGGAGATGCGGAGATGAGGGACCTGTTTACAAGGAAAACGAAGCAAGTTTGTGTCTGAGGGAATGTGGAGAAGGATCCACCAGAGCACCACCGCTACCCGTCTGTCTCCTTCCTGTTGTTCTTTTTTTTTTGTCTTCTTGGAGATACCCCCAACCTCCACACACACACACACACACACACTCACACACATACGGGATTTTTTTTTTCTAGGATGTTGAAACAAGTGTCCAAAGAAGAAGAAGACTCGAAGACGGCTTTTATTTAGGATTAAACCCGCCGTCGCTGCTTTTTTTTTTTTTTTTTTTTTTTTTTTTTTTTGGGGGGGGTTTTTGTCTCCAAAAACCTTTGTTTGGGGATTTGGGGGGGGGCGAAGGGGGGGGGTTTTTTTTTTTTTTTTTTGGCCCCC
>CAAKHD010012554.1:0-14593 GCA_901007705.1 Fistularia tabacaria | reverse complement strand
GGGGTTTGACCCCGGCCGAGAACCCGCCTTAACCCCTTTTTCATTTTCCCCTTTCCCCCTGGGCCATTTCCCCCCCCCCCCCCCTCCCAGCCCAGCCCAGATATGTATGCTGCCTTTGACATTTCAACCCTTAAAACCTCAGAGGGGGCGATTGTGAGACTTGTATGCTCGCTGTGTCAGAATATACATGGCAAGAGAATTTGATCGGACCCTTTTTGGCATTTGTAGAAACACCCTTCAAACAGGCAGAATAACCTTTTTTGGGGTTTGTCGACGCTCGGGGTGTTGTCAAACTTTCCATACCTCAAAATTACCTTGACGGAAGAGAAGGAACCATTGTTTTTTTTTTCCTTTTCGCAAAACAAGGCCTCACTGGAGTGATTAAAAAGGCAATTCAAAACCAATATCTTGTGTATTTTAAGTGCAAATAATACCAGAACCTTAACTGTTTGCTTTTCTTCGTATCTCATTCACGGTCGTACGCCCTGGAAAAACAAAAGAATCGTTCTTCCCCCGACTTGTTGCAGATAGACGTGTAAAACAACAGCGATGCTCACCAGTGCTAAGGTATTATACACTGTCAATATGAGGTTGCTCCCCCCTGAGGAGGTTCCCGGCTGGCCATGCCAGACTTCTTAATCTGGACAAGAGGTTAGTTGTCCTCCATATGGCAGCGCATTACTAAACCACATGCTGACTGTATCAGTTTAAAGGAAAAAGATATTTTGTTGCCACTGCTGAGGAAACGTGCGAGCCAAATGCCCCCCACCCCCCATCCCCCGATCCACCACTGCAGTTTTTGCCGTCACGCACACTTTTGTTTTACCGGCTGAAACTTGAACCCCATTGGAGACTGTAGCCGGAGTTCAGCTGCATGGTGTAAACCCCCACCACACCTCACCCCACCCCGGTGACACACTCGGACAACAGCTCCGAAAGCCAAACTCGAGAAACCAGCTTGCATGCAAGTCAGATCAACTTCCTGCCTCCTGCCCGTGCTTGTTTCAGGTGATACATTTTACAGAGTGCCTTATGACCAAGACAGTATGGCTAATAACAGCATACGGTCACTTGTATGCTCAGGAAAATGCAGGTTGAGCTCTCCTTTGAGAAGCCGCCTTTTCACTCACAGATGTTTGTCATCCAGCCCAGACTTTTTTGAAGCCAAATTAAATCAGATGAAAACGTGAGTGAACGCTGTAAAATGTATATTTACTTTGAAATACAAGTAGCACAGATACGTAGCGGAGATCTGACCCGGAGGCTGAAGTCCTGTAACTGCTGTCGCGTTATACCGAAAGTATAGCAGTACGGCTTCATTCTCGCAGCTGTCTAAAACGCTGCTGCGCTTGGAGGTATATGCGGCTGTTGAAGTGCAGAGCAGAAACATATGGCCTGACAAACGTGTTACAGATTAACAGTCTATGCAGAATGTACTTCCTTGTCAACAAGTACACAAAAGCTTTGGTCCCAGAGCAGCGCGGTGTCATGGCAACTTTTAATTTACTGCACGTAACGTTGCCTTGTCCTTCTTAAATCAGGCCGTGACGTCCAGAGAGAGCAAATGTTTTCTTTCTCCCGTTTGCCTACTCGTAAATCCAGAGGGCCGGGCTGCCGTCTTCACGCCGTCTATCCACATGCCCCTGCATTCCTGTCTGCGCTGGCCCATATTCTCCGTGCTGAGGGAGATTACAGATGTGTCCGAGGACTCTGGCTTTGCCGCCGACGCCTCCTCCCTCTCCAAGAACCTCAGATTCTGTCATTTGACTGAAATAGTCATGAGGTAATAGAGGAGGCAGCTAACACCAGAAAGCCCGGAGGAGCAGAGACAGAGTTTTTAACTCTGTCATTGCAACTTACTTGAAGCGCAGAAACACCCATCAGCATCCGTGTGCTACCACAGCTTACCCGAGGATGATGGATCATATTGTGTCTCTGCAGTATCTTAAGAATGTGTCAGACTCCTAGATGCTAAATAGAAGCTGTGCTAACACCCACACACTGTTGTTGGATACTATCTCAGAGGTATCTAGTGTGGAATTTCAAGAACAACAGACCAATAATAGCAAATACCCTTTTTAAAAATGAAAACATGAATTTTTGATCGTCCGCGTTGACTGAAGTTTGATTTAAATGGAATTGTTGAGCTTGAGAAGCGGATGGGATTAGAATCGGTACCTCCGTGGTCGTCAGCTGGTCGGATATGAAGGTCCTACCCAGAGCTGAGGTGTTCAGGTATCCCTATCTATATAGGGTGGCAAGGGGCTTCTTGCTCCGCGAGACCCAGGCACCTGGTCAGGATGCCTCCTGGATGCCTCCTTGGTGGGGGTTTTCCGGGCACGTCCTATTTGCAGGAGGCCCCGGGGAGGACCCAGGACATGCAGGAGGTACTATGCCCCTAGGCTGTCCTTGGATAACCTTGTGATCCGCCGAAAGAGCCGAACCAAGTGGGGAGCGAGAAGTCCTGGCCCGTATCCCAACCCCGGATAAAGAGTCAGCAAATTTAAGCAACTATTATCAAACTATTTTATCAAGAGTCCTGATAGTTCAACAACACATCTGTTTCTTGGATTCGACGGAAGCGACTCATTTACCATGGAACGATTTCGGCCCTTTGCGTTCGATAAAGCGTCACTGATGCCCACCCCCAGGACTCCCCTTCCCCTCCAAACAAAATTTGCATCTACTGTTGATTTAGGCGAAGGCTTGGGTTTCACTTTGTAGCTGTCTGTATATACACAGGAACTCCTTGGTTTACGATGTTCTTGACCTGCGCCGTTTCGTGTTGACGTCGCCATCGGGCATAAATTTGTCAAGAAAGTCTTGTTCTACCATGCCGGTGTTTGCGAGGTTAAAACAAATTTTGCGCAGGAATTAGTTACCGAGCGGAGTGGATGTATACGTCGTCACGCGCCGCTGTACGAGGAAGACGGTCTTGTTTACATTCGCCGGTTTTACGCCATTATTGGATTGTGCTACGTTCGCTTTCTCTGTTGTTTTTTGGGAAACTTCTTGCCCTTCAGAATGGCTCCCCCTTCCACTTCTGCACCTATGTGAGTTCCACGATACAACGAAAGTCGCGTCATGGCGAAAATGACGCGGATTCTGTGCTTGTTTTACGTTCTCAAAATGCAGGGGAAACCAGAAACGGCGCAGTGTACATGTCGAGCCAGCAGTCGGCGGTGCGATTTTTTGATACAGTGAAACACGCGCATGTGAAGGGACACTTCCTGTCTGGGGAAAAAAAAAACAGCAATGGCAAGATGACCGGAATTTGTTTGAATTTGGGGTGGAATGATTGCTTCGTGCCATGCTAACCTACAAGCGCGGGTAAACTCTTAAGAGTATGTAGCCCGGAGGTACTCCTGAGTCGGCCATTGTTGTAAGGAGCTTGCCACAGTCAAGTCGGGCTCACCCTTTCCCAAGGCCCTCACCTAATCAAATTCTTGCAGAAAAAACATTGCTGCCTTCCCTAGCTAATAATGCTTCATCACAAATAACTGGAAAATTGTACATCAGGAACATCTGTATTTGTTTATGTTCTGGATCACTTTGTTCTCCAGCATCCTTTCAGTCAGAACAGATAATATTTAGGCTCTGCTCTGGCAGAAGATACGGTTTGGACCTCCAGCGCTGATTAGATAGAACTACCAAAACCCATTCAGCTCTTCTGTCTTCCCACTCAGCTTCTTAATCTTTTTACTCCCACGACGAGAAACAAGCCCCTAATCACGAGAACGTCTCTGGGAGCTTGCCAACTGTAGCTGTGCAGTCATGGTAACGCGGATCTGGTGCTTGCATTTAAAAGGGAGCTATCATTCCTCAGAGGAGAGCTTTGTATTCTCTGGTCTGGTGTCGTCACCCACTTTTGAAAGTGGAGGCCGGGAGTGGTGATCTAGGACTGCGTCCTGTGTGCTTGACAGAGAGACGAGAGAAAATCCAACCGAGTAGAATCTGTCTTTTGAATTGAAGCGCGCTCTTCAGGTAATCGAATCGGCCGATAATTTCACAGATTCGTTTTCCTGGCGGTTCAATTTTACCTTAAACGGTCCGCGTGAATACGAACAGACATGGGTGATGGTTCGCAATTCGGATAGGTTTGCCCCCCCGCCTCCCCGGACTTCCCTCTTGGTGTCTCCTGTTGATTTAGGCGAACGCTTGAGTTTCCATGTGTAGCTTTCTGTAAATATGCAGGAGCTCTTCGGTTTACGACGTCCTTGACCTGCGGCGTTTCGTGTTTACGTCGCCATTCATTTATCAAGAAAGTCTTGCCGATGTACGTGTCTTTACGACGTTAAATTACATTTCGAGCAGGAAAGAGTTGCCGAGCGAGGTGGATGAATACATCTCTTTGTTAACATTCGCCGGTTGTACGCCATATTGGGGAACGCGCTACATTCGCTCTGTTTCGTTTGTGTTGTTTTTTCTGGAAACTTCTTGCCCTTCGTTATGACTCCCTCTGCCACTTCTGCAGCTATGTGAGTTCCGGGATACAGCGAAAATCGCTGTATCCTCTCGTCCAATCACAGCTGGGGTAGGTTCCAGGGTATCCCTCGACCCTGAGCGCAAGACAGGTGGTTTAGAGATTAGGATTGGATAGGATAGTACTTTATTGATCTTCATAGGGGGAAATTTGATTGTCACAGCAGCGCAACAATCTTCTTTTCCTTCGGGCTTTTCTCTTCAGGGGCCGCAGCGAATCCACCTTCTCCATCTAACCCTATTCTCTGGATCCTCCTCTCTTCATATCCTCTCTCACTACCTCCATACATCTTCTGTCTGGTCTTCATCTAGACCTCCAATTCCAGCATCTGTCTACCAATACATTCACTCTCCCTCCTCTGTCCATGACCCAACCATCTCTGACCTTCTCTCCAAAACATTGAACATATGCTGTCCCTCTGATGGACTCATTCCTGATCCTCTCCATTGTGGTCACTCCCAAAGAGAACCTCCACATCTTCATCTCTGCCACCTCCAGCTCTGCCTCCTGTCTTTTCTCCAAACCATCCATCATCTCTGCTCTCTCCACTGTTTCCTCCAGCTTTCCTTTCCTTCTGGCTGATGTTCTTCTATCTCATAGAGCCCCGCACACTTTTCTCCACCCGTTCCAACCTGCTGGAACCCGTTTCTTCAGCTCTATTCCGTTGCTCTGGTCTGTTTGACCCTCAGTACTTGAAATCCTCCACCTTCTTGATCTCCACTCCCTGTATCCTCAGCGTTCCAACCGGGTTCCTCTCATTCACACACATATATTCTGTCTTGCTGCTGCTAACCTTCATTCCTCTCTTTTCCAGAGCAAACCTCCACCTCTCTAGATGTTCCTCCACCTGTTCCCTGCTCTCACTGCGGATCACAATGTCATCTGCAAACATCACGGTCCATGGACCTTCCTATCTAACCTCATCTGTCAGCCTGTCTATGTACACATATTTTTATTATTTTAATTTTTTAGCCGGTGCGACTTATATTCAGGTGCGTTCAATAGTCCAGAAATTACAGTATCTGTAAAAATCCAAGGGAAGAAAAACAATAACAATAACAAGAATAACAGTAACGATAAATATGGATATAAACATAAATATAAATATCAGAGACCATAATAAGGGCAAAGACAACAGGAGGGATGGGAATAGATAGCAGAGTGACAACGACAAGGACAAAAGGAGGTGACAAAATGACAACACTTCGGATAAAAATAGTCAAACAGGATGAGGACATGGCATGTGTGAATGAGTGAGGTAGCGGTAGCACAGATGCAGTCGTGGGCACGAAGAAGCGTTTTAAGTTCTGCGGCTCATCGTGCGGGGGTTGGGTGGGTTGGAAGGATCACCCGGGATAGCTCCCAGTTTGTCCCTTCACCCTCCCCACTGCCACCGATTCAAGATTGTGAACGAACGATGGTACTCACGCTCGTCTGCACACATCCGGGATGTGATGCTTCGCTTTATCTTTGCAAAGCGGCGGTAAATCAACAGAATACGATTCATTTCGAGACCCGTAGGTTCAAGGTGCCAAAAAAATAACCTTTTTTTTCTCGAGTTATTTCACGCTGTCAACGCAGCAGCGAGCAGATCGGTATGGTGGCGTTTTCGGTATATCGCAAGAATTCTTCGGCTTGAAAAGAAACAGCCGTCGAACACTTGTAGCAAGATGAGATGCTCATATTCTTTTTTTTTGGGGGGGGGATATATTTATCTGACTATAATAACTGCATTTTTGAGTTTTTCTCCATACCGTTCTTAGAACCCCAACATGAAATTGGATGGAGATAAAGCTGCTGATAATAGTCCCCGGCTGTTCTCGGTGATTTATAATTCCCATGCCGAACACATGTTACACATCGATAGCAACATCTGAGTTTGGGGTTTACGGCGGCGCGTGCGAATCCTGACAGGCGTGGCGGTTGGAGATCGCATTCTTGCTTCACGCCGAAATTAGGGGGCGTCTGTTGAGCATCTATCTCGAACGCCGCGTCTCCGTCGAGGCTGCGCTTTCAAGGACGGCTTCGGCGCCAAAAAGAAAACAACTTAGGATACTGCGTCGACAGGGAGGCCGGCTCTCCAATGAAGCCGCTGCTCCCTGCGGGCGAGCGGGGGGCCGGTTCTGGTTTTTCAGGGCTCTTTGTTTTCTGAAGCGGTGAGAAAAAAAAAAAGAAGAAGAAAAAAACGGTACAAAGAATTGGAAATATTTGCTTCGGTATGCCATCGCCGCCTCGAGAATCAAAATGTCTCGGGGGAGACAAATGGACAAGGAAAATCTCAGATGTTGCGAACAGCTGGAGAGGCCACTCCAGCTGTGGACATAAACAGCCCTTCTGTTTTTACGGGATTCGTTTCTGTAAACAGCACGACGGTCATCATCTTACTCAGCAACCCCCCCCACGCCCCCACCCACCCCTTCCCCTTTGTTTGTTTACCCTCCAGGCTTTTAAAAGTCATTTTCAAACACTGTCATCAACGTCTCTTCAAAATCCCCTCTTTCCTCTTCCTTTAGCTCCTCTGTTTATTCCCGGCCAGAGAGAGATTTAAAGTCATTACGGCGTTTCGAGAAGAGCGATGTTTGTTTTGGGGCTTGAATTGATCGGGGCGCCGTCCTAAGAACACACGGGAAATGGATGAGGTTTCTTTTTTTCATGTGGATTTCGGGGGGGTCTGCGAAGGTTCTCCGCCATCCCGGTCACGGTGAATCCTTGTTAAATCTTCCCTTGAACATGTTCCTCCACTCATCCAAGAGGCTACTTCAGTACAAACAGACCGTGGGGAGTTTCTGGTACAACGCTGCTGCCGTCGGCCGTTGGTCCAAATCAAGAGGGTTTGTTGTGTTAACGATTAGGTTGTTTTGCAGCAACTGTTATTAACAACAAAAACCAGGGCTCGGTGGCCCCGACGGCCCCGGCGGCACCCCCCTGGCCCCGAGCCACGACCCATTTCAGCCAGTGGACTTCTTACGCTTTACGCAATCTGCCCGTTAGCCTGACAGAGGGACGGCACATGTTAGATGATCTGGAGATAAAAGTCAGACTGAGACATGTGCGGAGGAGGGATGGTGATGGACAGTCACAATCGATCTCATGCTAATAGGACCAGTAGTGCTGACAGTTTCATGCTAATACTGCATGCCAGCATCAGCCAGAATGAAAGGAAAGGTGTAATTGCACAGTGGGGAACAAAGGGACAGTGGGGAGGCCTGGTTTGGAGACAGTGGCATTGACGAGAAGACAGGAAGCGGAAGATGGTGAGGTTCCTCTTTGGGGGCGACGAGGATGGAGAGGATCAGAAATGAGTTCATCAGAGGGACGGCACATGGGAGATTTTTCGGAAAGGAGGTCAGAGACTGAGTGGTTTGGTCGTGTACAGAGGAGGGTTGGTGAATGTGTTGTTGGAGGGATTCTGGGGTTGGAGCTGCCAGGCAGGAGGCCTAGAGAAAGACCAGAAAAGAAGTTTGCGGATGGAGGGAAAGAGGACAGGGTGAGACGGAGGCAGGTGATTGGCAGTGGAAAGCAGAAGAAGACACGATGGCCGTACAATTACCTCTTCTGGTTGTTTTTCTCGGTATGCTTTTATTCGCGGAACAACAGAAAGCATACATGTCATCAGATCACTGCGGTGCTTGATACAGACTCCCCACCCTGACCTCCCCGTCCCAACACACCCTCGAGCGGTCCTCTGATGCCCACTGTTTCGCGGTGACAAGCGCCATTTGTCCTCGGCTGACAAATGTGTTGTGTCTGCGATATAAATAGAAGCCATTAAGGTTTTTTTCTGCTCTGTCCCCGGCGGGTTCAAGGCCCTCAAGCTGACTTACCAAATACCTCGATTTTTTGCTGAAATGAAATCTTACTCCGACTTCCCCGGTCAGAGTCAAACCTTCACATATATCAGTTGACCAGAGTATCTTTTCATTCATCGATTCACCACAGCGGGGTTGTCTCCTGAGACTTTCCGTCTGGACCACACTCTTTAAAACTATTCCCAGAAGCCCCGCATTCCCCTGTGAGCTAGCACTTGTCGGGGGGAAAAACTGACTTTTATAACGGCGCAGAAACCTTGTCGCAGCTCAGCTGTGGAAGGCCTTCTGCCTGGACCGGTTTGGGTGGAAAGGGAAAGAGCTATATGCGGTCCCCAAAAAAGGTTTTAAGTTCTTGAACAAAGAGAGGGTGTCCACCCACTCCTTCCGTGGACGGAGATCGCAAGATGTTTCCGTAGAAGAGGAGCGCGCGAACTGAGTTCGCGTTGCTTTTTCCTTTTACCTATTAAAGAAACGCTGAAATCATGACACTGGCGTTTTTACCTTGCTTTTTTTTATTGCATCCAGCTTTCCTTTAAAAAGCAAAGTAGCACTTTTTGTGGGTGAGTTCTGCATTTGTACAACTGATGATGTCATTTTGTTGCAAATCACAGTTTCCTAATGTCTTTCTTACCTCCGTCAAGAGGTTTCAGAGGTTCATCACACATCTGTTGGTTGTTTTCTTTGTCTTTGTCGGACATTTTTTTTTAATTTTTCAAACTACTGGGGCGTTTCTCGCGAAGAAATTAGACGGGCTGTATCGAGAGCCAAAGAAAAAAAAACTCATTAAATGGCAGCCCTGGTCTGTTTAGAATAGTGGAAAATAGAATTTTATATAGCTGGCCCGTAATTTCTGGTCTGATTGGCCCCCCTGTGGAAAGGATCGTTCAGAAACCACCTGGCCGGCATTCATTGCGCTCTCGGAGGGGCGGGAGCGAGAGGGGGGACGTCTGGGCCGAACAAGAAAGCATTACATTTTGGAGAAAAAGTATTGGAGGGTATTGTCAGCATGGCAAGAAAAAAAATCATCATGAATATCGGAAATACAAGTCCCCAAAAAGTTGTGACGTGTTTGGTAGATCTGAAAAGGCCCACGGTCCCACCTGGAGAGCGTCACCCACTCCACTTTCTTCTTTCCCTTTCTGTGGGCCACCACAGCCACTCATCTTGGCCCCATTAAAGTTCCTTATTGCTCAACATTGAATGCGCAGATGGTCGGAGTCCTGTGCCATCATTTCATGCGTAACTCTTTACGTTTTACAGGGAGCCACCTGGCCGTGGCCAAACGGAGCAGTACCGTTGGTAGTCGTGGGGGCAGTGTTGCACGGTATGCTCGAGCACGACAAGTGAGAGGAACAGAAAAGAAGGAACGCGACATGGCATCGGTCGAAGAATTCTCCGTCGGCAATGCCGCCATGTAGCTAACGGCTACACAATCTGCCGCCGTCCGCAGTCACCGCATTTGTTATCTTCTGAAACGGAATGCGGGACTTGGTAGTGACCCCGCTGTGTCCTCTTGTGAATGTACCGCTTAACAGCCACGGCAATGTAAACGGCCCGTGACATGTATGCCTGCAGTGACGTTTGAAACAGATGTACCTATTTAGGTACGTGACGTTAGCATGAATGAGCCATAACCCCACTCTCTGAAGCCTCCAGCTCCATCCGTAAACCTCCTCTCTGGTCTTCTTCTCGATCTCCACCAACCTCCTCATTGGAGGGACGCCCCGCTCCACCAGCGACAGGAGTCTCCAACAGGAAGTAGCAGATTAAGACACGTTTTATCTGAAGAATTGCTTGGCTTGCCAATTCCTCGGCCGCTCTGTAAACAAGCATCGCTGTTCTTTAGCGAGCTCCTCGGCCCAAAATGCTGCGTTCAAGCGAAGGAGGACAGGAGGAAGGGGGGGTTAGGGGGGGAGGAAGTCCTGCAAAGCGCTGATTTTCTGCTGCGGTGTCACCGGGGCGGCTGTGGGAATAGATTTTTTGCAGATGCCAGGGTTCAGTCACCCAGAGGTTTGTGGTCAGAGTTAATCTGAGCGTCTTCATTTTTTTGGTCCCTCTCTCTCCGTCTCTCCATCTCCCACCGAGGTCTTATATCTGCCAAGGCACAGGCGTGTGTGAGGAGGGTAAATACTCCCTGCGTCCGCCGCCGTCCGCAAATGCCTGCCAGTGTGAAACGCCTGCACTCGAATACTTTTCCTACTCGTTTGAACAAGAGTGACTGGTCCTTTATCAACATTCATTCATTCATATTCTAAAATCGTGTCCTGCACAGAGACGTACAACCATTCACTCTCTCATTCACGTCATATAGAGACATAATCATTCACTCATCCATTCGGACGTCACGATATATAGACATAGACCCATTCACTCATTCATTCAAAAACCCTATAGAGACATACAAGCATTATAGCGTTATAAAGACATGACATTCACTCAGTCATTCGCACGTCACCTGGAGACATGCAGCCATTCACTCTCTCATTCACGTGCTGTGTTGAGACGCACAACCATTCACTCATTCATTGGCATGTTATATAGACATACACACATTCACTCGCTAATTCACAAATCCTGTTTAGAAATACAAGCATTCACCCTCTCATCTACAGGTCAGATAGTGACATGCAATTCATCCTCTCATGGGCATGTCCATATATAGACAAACAAGCGTTCACTCATTCATTGACATGTCATATGGACTAATAACCTTTCACCCTCTCATTTAAAAAAAACATAACATTCACTCATTCATTCACACGTCATATAGAGACGGATAAACATTCACTCATTCATTCGCACGTCACCACGAGACATGCAACCTTTCACTCACTCATTCAGGTGCCGTGTTGAGATGCACAACCATTCACTCATTCATTGGCATGTTATATCGACATACATGTTCGCTCACTCATTCACGAGTCTTCTAGAGACACATAACCTTTCACTGTATCATTCACACGTCTTATAAAGACATAACATTCACTCATTCATTCACACGTCATATAGAGACACATGATTATTCACTGTCATACAGAAACATGCAACCATTCACTCTATAACCACTCACTCATTCATTCACAAACCCTGAAGTTTTTGGACTGTTTCGATGACAGAGTGAAATGTGTTGAAGACGGTCTCCAGCCTGCGTGCAGAGACCTTGTGACGGCGTGCAGGACGCTGCGCTACGACCGGAGCACTTATACAATGTGATTATTTGCAACATATTATACGCGTTCTTGGCTAGATTTTTTTTGGCTGTCATCGGTACATTTGCGGTTCAAACAACCCTATTAAGCTTTCTCCTTGATGAGATCTTACATTGGCTGCTCCAAAACTGTCGACTCAACCTTTATTATTTCACACACACACACACACACACACACACACACACACCCACACAGGCCTTTTTCCTTTATGTCCCACAGACGCGCTATCTGGCGACGCACATTCTCCTCTCATGTGGAAAACAGAACACATGAATGTAGGTCAGTGCCACAGACTGCAGTCCACACGCCTCTTCGCTGGAGCAGACCGGGAAGTGCTGTTCATGCTTTCCCAGACTCCTGCCAAAAATTCCTCACAAAATCCAGGGCAGGAGGAACTCACAGATACAGCGAAGGGAGGGAGCGGGGGTGAAGGGGGGGTGGGGGGGGGGAGGCCCGCAAGTCGCCGCCGCGTTACAACAACAACAACCTGCCCGAGCGCATCCGGCTCGGCGTGCCGTCACGAGCGGCCGCCGCAGGAGAACGCCTCCTCGGGTCGCCGCGGGTTCAGGTTCTGCCCGATGGAGACGGTGGGAAACGCTGTGTTCGGCCTCTTGGAAAGTCACGTCGCGGCAGCCTTGGCTGAAGTGCGGTTACAACCTGCCCGCCTGGCGGGTCGGCATCTAAAGACGATTTGGGAAAGACTCGTCGAAAAGTGTCTTCACACACCGAAAAGACCCGTTTTTAGAGTTTTAAGTCTCGTCCCGGACTGAGATATTATGAAGACTGTGAATTTTACAGTCGCTATTTACAAGACTGCAACTAGATTCTTTCAGCAATTTCTTCCCACCATGCATTTTCTCCGGGTATCTGCAGCGCCTCTGTTATTTCACCCCATCGCTTTTCCGTCTCCACTTGACATGGTCAAGGTTCTGCCGAATACGCCGCCATCAGCTCCTTTTTCTGGACGCTCCAAACGGATCAGGACGTCCTTCACCGTTCCCGTTCATCCGTACCGCCGACAAATCTGCCGCCAACAACGCTCTGGCGATTGTTTCTCTGCCAGGTTCCCTGTTTCTGTTCCTGGAGCTCATCTGTTGGTTGTTGATTGCGTTACGTCACCGAAAAGAAAGAAAGAATCACGATAATATCGAAACCATCTGATGTTGCGGTAAGCCCAAGTCGAGGAAAAGAGCAAGTTACGACTGCGCTACTAGCATCTCACACTTGGCAACCGGGATGAGGGGAGCGCACTGCGACTCCTTAGATGTCCTTCCGACTTTCAGCTTTAAGTCCGTGACTGTGAAATCGTAAGCTGTGAGCCCGGCATTAGACGTACGGTATGCAGGAAAGAAAAGTCGCATCAGAATGAAGCCTTCTGTCTGTCCTCTGCGTACTCTTGTATGTTTCTGGGGAGC
The DNA here is from genome assembly GCA_901007705.1 of Fistularia tabacaria. Taxonomy (NCBI): domain Eukaryota; kingdom Metazoa; phylum Chordata; class Actinopteri; order Syngnathiformes; family Fistulariidae; genus Fistularia; species Fistularia tabacaria. The sequence goes on along the minus strand of CAAKHD010012554.1, from coordinate 1,677 downwards.
TAGCCAAACGCAGGCACCGCAAGTCGCTGGGTCGGAAGAGTTTGTCCCGTAAAGGAAGTCCTCGGTTTACGGCATCCTCCATCTACGGCGCTTCCGTTATCACATCCCATGAATTTATCAAGAAAGTTTTGTTCCATCCTTCTTACCTGCACTACTCGGGACATTAAGATAAGATAAGATAAGATAAGATAAGATAAGATTTTATTTATCCCCATTGGGGAAATTCTTTTTTTTTTTCCAGCAACAATCACACTATCAATAAATTTGAGTATAAATATAAATAAGAGAGACAATTAAAAGACAGTGAAAAGATATTTAAAAAAAACCTACCAGTAAAAGAAGTAAATCGATATGAAAATAGATCAATAAACAGTAAAGGTGAGAATAGACAACAATAAGGGCAAGGATAAGGACAGAGTGACGCCGACGCCGAAACAATGACAACCTTAAACGGGATTAAAACGTCATTTTGCGCGGGAACCAGTTGAATACGACGTCGAGGGAAACGGCTTTGTTTACATTCCCCGGGTTGGACTTTCCTTTTTAGTTTGGGTTCTTACGGCTGAAGGCGGAAAATCGTCGCTCCGTCGGAACAGAACTCCGACGTAAGTGAAGAAGAAGCGGGGAAGAAGGCGGCGACGCGGCGTCTGTCTAACCAGGGAGAAGAACTCTCCATACGTGTGCCGCCGCTCCTCCTTCGTCTACATGTTTGTTATGAATTACGTCCACAAATGCAGATCCGCTGCTCTTCTGTTCCAACCATGTTGCAAAAATATGATCTGAACACAGCTGATATATGATGTCGCATTTTTGAATGTATTTTTTTTTTTAATGAATCGACATTATTTTCAGTGTCCAGTGATTCATATGTTAATAATCCTTTTGGGAAAATAGATTCACGCCCATGTGATTGTTTCAATGCGTTGGGTGTGGATGTTTGACACCTTAATATCGATTTAATTAGCACTGGAAAATTAACATGTTAATCGCACTTTAATTTCACAGGAAAATAGGTAAAGTAACGGGTTCAAGCAGGTTGGAACGGGTGGAGAAAAGTGTCAGGGGTTCTAGGAGATAGAAGAACATCAGCCAGAAGGAAAGGAAAGGTGGAGGAGACAGTGGAGAGAGCAGAGATGATGGATGGGTTGGAGAAAAGACAGGAGGCAGAGCTGGAGGTGGCAGACATGAAGATGTGGAGGTTCTCTTTGGGAATGACCAGGTTGGAGAGGATCAGGAATGACATGGTAGATGTTTTGGAGAGAAGGTCAGAGATGGTTGGGTCATGGACAGAGGAGGGAGAGTGAAGATATTGGAATTGGAGGTCTAGATGAAGACCAGAGAGAAGATGTATGGAGGTAGTGAGAGAGGATGTGAAGAGAGGAGAATCCAGAGAACAGGGTGAGATGGAGAAGGTTGATTGGCTGTGGCCCCTGAAGGGAAAAGCCCAAAGGAAAAGAAGAATCGCGCTTCAATTTCCACCGCCGAAACGTCTGTCGTCGGTGGAGACCTCCTGCTGGAGGTGCAAACAAACACGTATTTCTCAGCACCTTCATGCGGGCCTGAGGTTGCACATCACGGGAAGCAGCTCCACCCTCCGTTAGCACCTCAATGCTAAATGGCGGAGCTAGCGCGCAGGTCGGCACCGCTAACCCCGCCGCAGAAGATAACAGCATTGCT
>CAAKHD010012552.1:50129-67826 GCA_901007705.1 Fistularia tabacaria | reverse complement strand
GATGGGGAGCTGGCCTAGGAGGCTGCTGGTGGGCTGGGGAAGGGGAAGGCGGGGGGGCAAGGTGTTGATGGGGGGGTGGGGCAGAGCCAACAGCAGAGGTGTTAGAGGGTGAGGAGGTGAGGGCCCAGATCCACCATCAGAGCACACAGGGTTGTCGAACCTGTTGAAGAAAAGGTTCAGCTCTGTGGCAAATTCAGGGCCGCCTTTGACACCAGGTGTGGTTTTCCCACAGCCTGTCATCTTCCTCACCTCCCTCCAAACCTCCTTTGTTTTGCTCTGCTCCATCCTGGACTCAACCTTCTCCTTAAAGTTGAGTTTTGCCTCCCGCAGCTTTCTCCTCAGTTCCTCTGGACAGCCCTGAGGGTCTGGTGGTCCTTGGCCATGAAGGCCCCCTTCTTCTGGTTGAGAAGGCCTTTGATGTTCTTATTAATCCATGGTTTGTTGTTGCTGAAACAACAGACCTTTTTGGACGGGACAATGTTGTCCTCACAGAAGTTAATGTAGTCTGTTACGCAACGAGAGAGGCCCTCGATGTCGTAACCAAAGTCCTTTTCAAAGACTCCAGTCAGTGACATCAAAGCACTCCTGTAGTGCCCCCTCTGTGGCTTTGGACCAGTTCTTGGCAGACCTGGTGATGGCCTCTTCACCATAGGCTTATAGGTGGTGGCCAGGGGTGCCAGGTTGTGGTCCGAATTGCCTAGAGGTGGTGGAGGGGAAGAGTTGCAGGCATCCCTCACATTGGCATACAGGAGGTCCAGGATTTTATTTCCTCTCATTGCACAGTCTACATACTGGGTGAAGGTGGGGAGAAAGTGAGTGGGAGGGACGTGGTTGAAGTCCCCGCTGATTAAGATGAGGGCGCTGCGGGGGAACGTCGGTGAGCACCACGACGGTGTATGAAAACACACGCGGTAGGCGCTGTCCGGAATGTTCACCTGTCGCCAGGTCTCTGTGAAGCACAGCGTGCTACATTCCCTGTAGACATGTTGGCTGTCGATGAGGGCTGCCAGCTCGTCCGACTTGTTCGGCAGCGGCCTTACGTTCCCCATGATGATCGAGGGCAGGAAGGGTTTGCATCTCCTGTCCCTCTCTGCCCGCTCTCTCACCTTTGCGCCTTTGGGATGCGCACAGCGGGGGGTCCAGCTCCTTTCCGTAGTCGTAGGAGTTCGTCCCGGGTGTAAGTGAACATAATTCTTATTCAAGGAAGGGGAATCAAGACAGGAAAAAGGCAGCACAGTGCGAAGGGAGAACGGAGTCTAGTCCCACTTGGAGAGGACAGGACGGTAAATAAATAATAAAAGATAAAGAAAAGAGTAAAAAGTACGCGGAGCTGCAGCAACAGGCTTTCAGCGCCATCTTGAAAAAAAAAGTATGAATGCAACATTATTGAAGTCATACTGTTACTTTTTAGTGTTCTATCGGCACTAGAATGTAGTGCCTCACTTTGGACTTTAGTCGGTCCCCTATTATGAATAAGCCCATTCAGTTCCTTCGGCCCTTCTTTTGTCTTATAAGCAAGAAATTAGCTCAATGTATGACCCTATTTCGCGTGGGACAATAGAGCTGAATCAACCACATGCTTTCCCTCACATCGAGAACACTTCAATAAACAGAAAGTACAATTACCCACTGCAATAATACTCCAAACATTTTACTCTGTCGCAGCTGTCACTTATCGTGAGCAAGATATCTAGTTCCCTATCAAGTTTCACATTGGACAATAGAGCTGGAATCTAGCTGCTGAATCAATAACTGACTTCCCTTATATCTTGGAACACTTCAATAAATATACTTTAAGATATTATAAATTGATTATAAAATTACCAACATCATCTTGATACAGCTTTGAAATCATAGTAATACTATGTAATGTCAGCTGTGTCAACATTTACCTATAGATCTCTATTAAAAGAACAAGCATTTATGGCAGCAGTGGTTGTAGTCTTATATAACAAAAAAAATGACTGCATTGTACCTACCTTGGACTTTCTATACACAAAGAATGAGTGAAGAGCTGCTCATGTTGGGCAGCTTAATCCTGAGTTCTGGCAAAATACAGTCAGACTGATCGAAGCAGGAAAAGATTGTTCAACAGTCAGAGAAAAAAGGATAATAGGCAATCTAGTTGCACTACCTCCTTCCTTTTTGCGCTGGCCTCCTCCCATCATTCCACATAACTAGTTGCATCAGAGTGGAATGTTTGGAGTAGTATTGCAGTTTACTTTAATGTTGTTTGAACTAGGAATGAGTACAAAGCCAGAGGAGTGAGAAGAGTTTGCCTTGAACAAAATAAAGGAATCCTGGAATATGACTTGAGCACATGCAAACTTTAAGCGTTTTTCTTCCTTATTCCTATGCCTTTATTTGTTATGGAGATCATAATTTCTATGATAGAATTTTTGTTTTTCTGTCATCAATTTCTCCCTCAGTGGGGTTCTATAAAAAACAGAGGCCATTTTACACCGCATCTTGTTTTTATGTTGAGAAGATTGTTATGTGCTAGTCCCTTCAAAGGGGCAGCTGAAAAGGCCAAAATGTATGAGAGCAAAAATGGCGTTGTCGCTTTTTACGTCTTCAAAAAGTCAATTTAGTTATAAATCATGAATTGAGAAGTACAAAACATTTCAACAATGTAACAAATGATTTACACATCTGATAAGGGAAAGGTGTATGAGAACAAGGAACAGTGTCGAGTCACTTTTCACTTCCTCAAAATGTGGAGCACCATGGGACTGGACTTTCCATACAGTCAATCTCTCTCCCATACACACAGCATTTCCACACAACCCTAACGTTACAGACTCCCTTGCAATAATCAGATGTCCCCCCTACATCACAATAATTTTGAATCCAAGGTTTCTAACTTGGCATATTCGAGTGGTTTTACTGTCTGTCAGCTATGATTCTAATACAGCACTTATGTTGGTGGGGTGACAAGTCTGAATGGACTGCATAAGTATGATTTCACTAAGTGCAGTGGTTTCCTTACTTAATCAAATAATATGCCTTCATACTAACTACTCCAATTCCATTATACATCTAATATCGCCGCATATACCAGGTGTTAATATTGTGAAGAGTTTGCCCACATTTCGAGAACTTCTCGATTTCAGTCAAACATTTGATTGATCAGTACTGTACCTTGTATGCAGCCTCTCTGTCTCTAGGGTAAGGGGAGGATGCCACTTCCTCTTCTTCTGTCACCTTTGTGTTTTGTATTTATTTATTTGTTCCTTTCATGAAAATACTTGTTCTTTACATTGTTCACGCTATCATAAATTGGAAGTTAACAAACACAATTTAAAAAATTACATGAATGGAAAGGAGCAGATAAGAAGAATACAATTCAAAAAGAATGTCAGTTGAAGGTGTGATGCTCAATGTTGTTTGTGGCGATGCCCCACAGGTGGGATGTGAGTTAGAGGAGATGGAGAAGTTCTGGAATGAGTTAGATATATTGATGCAGAATATCCCCCAGAAATGAGGGAGTGGTAATTTCGGCAGACTTCAATGGACATGTCGGTGCAGGCAATAGAGGAAAAGGTGATGGGCAGGTTTGGTATTCAAGATAGGAACGCAGAGGGACAAATGGTGGTAGACTATGCCAAAAGGATGGAAATGGCTGAAGTGAATCCTTTTTTTTCCAGAAAAGACAGGAACATAGGGTAATTTATAAGAGCTGAGGTAGGTAGCACGCAGGTAGACTACATTTTATATAGACGAGGTCATTTGACAGAGATCAGTGACTGCAAAGTAGTGGTACGTGAGAGTATACCCAGACAGCATTGGATGGTGGTCTGTAGGATGACTCTGGTGACAAGGAAGATCAAGAGGACAAAGGTAGAACAGAGGACAAAGTGGTGGAAGCTGAAAGGGGAGGAGTGTTGTATGGTTTTCAGGGAGGAGTTGAGAAAGGCTCGAGGTGATCAGGGAGAGCTTCCAGATGACTGGACAACTACAGCTAATGTGATCAGGGAGAAGGGTAGGAGAGTATTTGGTGTGTCGTCCAGAAGGAAAGTAGATAAGGAGACTTTGTGGTGGAATGAGAAAGTGCAGGAGTATATACAGAGGAAGGTGTTAGCAAAAAGTGGGACATTGTGGGGACTGAAGAGAACAGACAGGAGTACTGGGAGATGCAGCGTAAGGTAAAGATAGGGGTAGCTAGGGCAAAACAAAGGGCATATGATGACTTGTATGCTCGGCTGGACAGTAAGGAGGGAGAGAATGATTTACACAGGTTGGCAAAACAGAGAGATAGAGATGGAAAGGATGAACAGCAGGTTCCGGTGATTAAGGATAGAGAGAGGAAATGTATTGACAGATGCCAGAAGAGTGATGGGAAGATGGAAAGAGTACTTTGAAGAGCTGATAAATGAGGAAAATGAAAGAGAGGGACGGGTAGAAGAGGTGACTATTGTAGACCACAAAGTAGTAGAGATTCATAAAACTGAAGTAAGGAAGGCATTGAAGAGGATGAAGAGTGGAAAGGAATTTGGTCCTAATGATATACCTGTGGAGGTATGGAAGTGTCTAGGAGAGGCAGCGGTGGAATTTCTGGCTAGTTTCAAGCAGGTTGGAATGGGTGGAGAAAAGTGTCATGGGTACTATGTGATAGTAGTATATCAGGCAGAATAAAAGGAAAGGTGATCAAGACAGTGGTGAGACCAGCCATGATGTATGGTTTGGAGACAGTGACAGTGACAAAAAGACAGGAGGCAGAGCTGGAGGTCGCAGAGATTAAGTTGTTGAGTTTCTCTTTGGGAGTGACAAGGATAGATAGGATCAGGACTGAGTCCATCAGGGGGACAGCACATGTTAGATGTTTTCGGTCATGTACAGAGGAGGGATAGGGAACATATTAGTAGATGGATGCTGGAATTTGAGGTTCTCTGACCTTTCTTGATGTGTAGTTAAGTTGAGCTTCACAATTGCTCTCAGGTTTACATTTTCTCTTATGCCCAGGGCACTGCTGTCTCTGGCAGATATTTGAGCAACAGGCACCCCTCCACCAGGATGAACTCACTCTCAATTCCTGGCATGTTGCAGAAGAGCTACAGTGTAGGCATTTCTGCTGGGACCCTTCAACATCCCAGGTTACTCACACGCATGAACATCTTTTTCTTTCAGGGGTCGCGGCAGTGATTCATCCCCCTCCATCTAGCCCTATCCTCTGCATCCTCTGATCTCACATCTCTTTCATCCCATCATGAAAGATATCTCATCTAGGATCTTCCACTTGGCTTTCTACCTGGCACTTTCCAACCTCAGCGTCCTTCAACCCGATATTCACAATTAACTCCTCGGCAGATGCCCAAACAATCTCCAAAACATCTAACATGTCCTCTCCCACTGATGGTGAGTCCATGTCCCCCGCCTTTGCAAAGCCCTGTGCTTGGTTTGGCACTGGATTGTGCCCCATAGGGGCTGCATTAAGATCATACATGAAAATATATTTTGTTAATGCACCATTTCAAATAATTTTGTTAATCTCTCAGAGACACTACATGAAAATAAAATACATTACAAGAACATCCAACCAAAAAATGACCATATTTATAAAAAAGTTGATGCCACAAACAATTCTGTTTCAACAGATTGGATTCAGAGCAAAAGCACAACAAAACGGTGTACATCCATGGAATTTAGACGAAGAGGAAAGACCTTTATTGCCACTTTAAGTTATACATCAGTGAAATTCAACCACTGCATTCAACCCATCATGAATGAACCATGAGAAGAGGGCAGTTACTGAGCAGCGCCAGGGGAGCAGCAAAGGGTTCAGTGTCTTGCTCAGCAACACTTTAACAGCCTAGGGGGAGTCAGGAATCGAACCAGTAATATTCGGTTCCAAGGTCGATCACTCACCAGTCACCACCTTATCATGAGGGAGGGGTTTGTACATCCCAGTGACTCTAGGAGCTAAGTTGTCAGGCTCCATAGTGAGTGCCTGTTGGTTAGGTCTACACTCATGGGGCTCACCACCCACAGGAGGGGCCAAGGGGAGTGTTGGGTGTGATGTGAGCCAGGTGGTGGCCGAAGTGTGGGACCTTGGTGGTCTGATCCACGGCTGCAAAAGCTGGCTCTAGGACCTTGTAATGTTACCTCTCTGGTGAAGAAGGAACCTCACCTGGTGCATGAGGCATAGAGGCTCCAGCTAAATATAGACAGACATGGCACAACTTGAGTCTGGAACCAGGCCTCTTGAGAGAGGTTGGACACTTTTCTACTGAGTTGCCCCCAGAATGAAGCGCCGGGCAGGGGTGGGCATACTGCTAGTCCTGCAACTCAGCCCCTATATTCTGGGGTTCAACCAGTGGATGAGAGGGTAGCCTCCTTCATCTTCAGATGGGGGGACAGGTTCTGAATGTTGTTTGTGCCTTGGCACTATACAGCGGTTCAGCCTACCTACCCTTTATGGAGTCCGCAGAGGGGCTGTTAGAGAGCGCTGCTAGAGAGACCTTTCCTGTTGAGAGCATCAGTATTTCGTGACCAGTCCAGTTTATTGTTCCAGTAAATACCCAGGTAGTTAGTTAGTTAGTTCTCCCATCCGGATTGCAGTTGTTGCAGTTTGTAAACGCACCAGTGCCAAAACAAGCTAGCTGCTAGTCGCTATAATTTACAAGTTACAAATCAAGACAAGGTGAGGACAATTTTGTTACATTGTCTATGGTCCAGGGGATGTTTGAACAGCAAAAGGCATTTTATAAAGAATTTCTTGATCAAAAAGAGAAGAGTTTCAGATCATGTGTTCAAGTGACTGTGGATTCGATGTTTGCTTGCATGGACAACTTGCTCAGAGATGTCCAAAGTGTGACTAAAGACATTCAGGACCTAAAATCACGGCTTCAGTTTTCTCAGGCTGAACTTGATGAGATGAAAGTTAGATCCGACAAGATGACCGAAAAACATCAAGACATCTTAGAAAGTCTTTGTGAATATCAAGCTTCTTTAAACAATGTGACGAGTAAACTGGGTTTAAGACAGAAAAGAAAAAAGAACATTGTGATCGATGGAGTTCCTGATGTACAGTCAGAATTATGGAGCGAAACAGAGTCAAAAGCAAAGAAACTGTTCTTGGAGCATCTCAAAATAGAACCGAAACACATTGAATTTGAAAGAGGGCTTCGGATTGGGAAATATGATCCTGCTGGATGACCAAGATCCATTCCGATTAAACTTCTACAGTACAAAGACAAACAAGAAATACTGAAGAGGGCAAAGTCCCTCAAAGGCAGAAACATCTTCAGCAATGAGCATGAAACACAAAGAACTGCCTTCACAACTTAGAGAAGAGAGAAAGAAAATAAATTTTGCCCTTCTGAAGTATGACAAATTGGTTGTACTTCCTCCTCGATCCAGCTAAAATGCCTTCTATCTCAGGTATTTGACTGTTGCCTTTGTTGTGTTTAATTATTTCTTTTAGTCTCCATGTCACTCTCACAGCTTATATGCCAGAAATTTAGCTTTTAATCTATACGACATTGATGAAAAGGACAGATCATACAATGATCTGATCGATCCAGATACAAATAGTCTAAACTCAAGGTCAAGTAATACATTTTATTATTATAATGAAGTTGAATTTGATAGATAATTTCAAAGCAAATCAAATCAGAATCAGAATATGTTTTCCAGATTTCATTAGAATTTAGGTAACTATGCAGCCTCCTGAAGAATTTGGACATGTTAATGCAGTTTTTATCAACTTTTGAACATCAATTTTCTGTGCTTGCTATGTCTGAAACATGGCTAAATGATGACACTAGGCAATTTTATTCCATACGACAATATGATGCAGTACGCCTTTATCAAAAAAATAAAAAGGTTAGCAGAGTTTCTATCTTTATCCATGACGATTTTGAATTTATTGAAAAAAAGATTTGAGTATTAAATTGACTGAAGCTGAAGCAGAAGCTGTTTTTTGCGCTGAAATTCCAAAGTGCAACAGTTTTGGGGGTCAAACTGTAGTCATTGGATGCATTTATCGACCACCAGATAATGATAATAGTATTTTTAATGAGGCTTTATCCTCAACTTGGAAATGATAAGTCTTAAAAATAATACCTGTATCCTTCTCAGGGATTTTAATGTTGATCTTTTGAAACAAGAATTGAATTCTTCAGTTGATTTCTAGATACTCTTTATATTTATTATTTTATCCCCTTATTCATAGACACCCCAGGTTAACAACATAATTGACACTAAAGGGTGTGGCCTCTCACCCAGGGACTGACGGCTTAGGGGGCTTGGTAGGGGGGGTACATATACTGACGTTCCCGAATGTTTGGGTGAAATGAATTATTGTGTTGGCGTGTCCACGCATTTAAGTTTGAACCCCCTCCACAACTCCGTTGTCATTTTTCCTCACCGACACACCACAATATATAATATTAATATAGGATAATATCATAACAAATAATTTTATAAATTCAATGTAATGCTCACTGATATTTCAGATCATCTCCCTGTATTTCTGCTTTTTATAAATCTTTCACAAGAAAAGCCAGCTTACAGTGTGAAGCATCGTAGATTCACCCAAAAAATGAGGCAGAGATTTCATGGAATGAGATTTGCAGTCAACCGGATGCTAAGATGCCATCAGGCATTTATGAATATAGTTTAATCTTTGAAACTGAATAGAGCTTGCCAGGGAGGCGGAGGAGTGTTGACCCCCCTACAGTTGGAGCACACCCTCCGATCCCCCTTTTTAAAAAGGGGGATCACCACCCCGGTCTGCCAGTCCAGCGGCACTGTCCCTGACGTCCACGCAATGCTGCAGAGGCGTGTCAGCCAAGACAGCCCTACAGCATCCAGAGTCTTGAGGAACACAGGGCGGACCTCATCCACTCCCGGGGCCCCGCTACTGAAGAGCCTTTTTGACTCCTTCAGCAACTTCAGCCCCAGAGATCGGCGGAACCCCCCCATTGGAAGGCATTTCGACAGGATTGAGGAGGTCTGAGAAGTATTCCTACCACCGATCGACAACGTCCCGCGTTGAGGTCAGCAGCGGAAGTCATTCTCCATGGCCTCCCTGAACTCCTCCCATGCCCAAGTTTTTGCTTTGGTGACCGACGTAGCCGCAGGCAGCTTGGCCTGCCGGTACCTGTCAGCTGCCTCCGAAGTCCCGCACACCAAAAAAGCCTGATAGGACTCCTTCTTTAGTTTGACAGCATCCCTCACTGCGGGGTTCCACCAGCGGGTTCGAGGGTTGCCGCCTTGACAGGCGCCGACTGCCTTACAGCCGCAACTCTGGACTGCTGCCTCTATAATGGAACTGCAAAAACATGGCCCATTCGGATTCAATGTCCCCCGCCTCGCTCAGGACGTGGTTTTAGCTCTGGGTGTCGAAGCTCCTTCTGAGAGGGAACTCTGCCAGGCGTTCCCCGCAGACCCTCACATTACGTTCGGGTCTGCCAGGTCTGACCGGCATCCTCCCCCACCATCGGAGCCAACTCACCAGCAGGCGGTGATCAGGTGACAGCTCCGCCCCTCTGTTCACCTTAGTGTCCAGGACATGTGGTCCGACGATACGACCACTAGGTCGATCAAAGAATTGCAGCCTGAGGTGCGTTGATGCCAAGTGCACAAATGACACCTTTATGCCTGAACATGGTGTTTGTTATGGACAATCTGTAATGAGCACAGAAGTCCAGTAACAAAACACCACTCGGGTTCAGATCAGGGAGGCCGTTCCTCCCAATCACACCCTTCCAAGTCACGCTGTCATTGCCAGCGTGAGCATTGGAGTCTCCCAGTAGAACGAGGGAGTCCACAGACGGAGTGCTCTCTAGCAGCGCCTCTAAGGACCCCATAAAGGGTGAGTATACTGAACTGTTGTTGGGTGCACAGCCACTAACAACAGTCAGAACCTGTCCCCCCACCTGAAGGCGGAGGGAGGATACCCTCTCATCCACCGTGTTGAACCCCAATGTGCAGACGCCGAGTTTGGGGGCAATCAATATGCCAATTCCTGCCCGGCGTCTTTCGCCAGGGGAAACTCCAGAGTAGAAAAGAGTTTCCTCTCGTGAGGCCTGGTTCCAGACCCCACGCTGTGCGTCGAGGTGAGTCCATCTATATCTTGTCGGAATCTCTCAGCCTTGCGCACCAGCTCAGGCTCTTTCCCCGCCAGAGAGGTGACATTCCATGTCCCCAGAGCCAGCCTCTGCAGCCGAGGGTCGGACCACCAAGGTCCCCTCCTCCGGCCACCGCCCGGCTCACACTGCACCCGACTCCCTTGGCTCTTCCTGTGGGTGGTGAGCCCAGGGGAAGAGGGACCCATCTCATCCTTTCGGGCTATGCCCAGCCGAGCCCCATGGGTGCAGGCCCAGCCACCAGGTGCTCGCCATAGAGCACCCCCAGGCCTGGCTCCAGGAGGGCTGCCCGGTGACCCACGTCCAGGCAGGGAAAAACTAGGTCGTAAGTTCTTTTTCATCATGTTAATATCTAAAATGATTTAAATGTCTGATGTCTATACAGAAATTTTGTTATCACTGTCTTGCCTATTTATGCCTTGCCTGTTTTTAATGTGATTTTTGGGGAGGTGGTCCTATAAGACCTCATGGTCTTCTCACTCTCTCCTGCACAGTTGTCTTTTTTTGTTTTCAAACATATTTTTATACGTATCTATGTATATGTGCAAATCAAATCAGATCAAATATTGGATATGATCTCATCTTTCATTTCCATCTGATGATTTTTCACAGTTTTTTGCCAAAATGTAATGTTATTTTTCATAAAATCATACTGAAACCAATCAGTTTATCTGGCTCAGTGTGAGTGATCGTTGCATTTTTTGTCCCGAGTATGACACATGAGAGCCTCATGACAGTCAGGGTGAGTTTCACAATTCTGAAAGGTCACAGGACTTACAAATCTACTAGTCATCATATCTGGAGCTCAGCGCAAGACACAGCCACATTCTTAGGATTACTGACAGTCATGGGAAGGTACAGTTCTCACTTAATCTAGATAATTCAATTGTCTTTTTCCTCTTCTGCCCACAAATGGTCAGGGTTAAGGTACAGAGAAATACCTCAGAAATGATCCATCCAAATAATTTAGGTCTTCAGCTGAAAATCCCGCTGTCTTCATTTTTGGGGTCTCCTCAACCCTATTGCCCCCCCCAAAAAAATAAAAAGAATTGGGGGGCCTGACCTGCACATTCTTTACTCACTGCACATCATGTAATGCAGTATGCAAGTGCACAGAGTTTGGGAATGTATCTCTTCCATCTGCAGCACACTATACTTTCAAGTGTCCTTTGGTGGGCAGGTCCAACACCACATCCTCTTACTTTCTCTGGCTTGCTCTTGAAGAAGTTGCAGTTCTCGTCCAAGCGGCTTTTCCAGTTCTTCTGGAGTTTCCGTTACATACATGCTGGGCATCGGTCAAAGTTGAGATACTTATTCATGTTCATGAGTGAATTGTTTTGCAAAAACTGAAACCCGTTAGATCACTTGGGCTGAGGCTCGGGCAGTAGTCGCTTGGTTTTAGTTGTGGATCTCTCCGGGTGATTTGCAGGGTGTGGATGGGTCTTTTAAAAGAGGTGAAGAAATGCGTTCAAGCGGGTTGGAATTGGTGAAGACAAGTGTGAAGGGTGATTTGAGACAAAAGAGTGTAAGCCAGAGTGAAAGGAAAGTGACACAAGACAGTGGTGAGACCAGTGATACTGTACGGTTTAGAGACAGTGGCACTGAGGAAAAGACAGATTGCAGAGCTGGAGGTAGCAGAGAGGAAAATATTGAGGCTCTCTTTGGGAATGAGTAGGATGGATAGAATCAGGAATAAATCCTCTAGAGCAGGGGTCAGAAACCTATGGCTTGTGTGCCAGATGTTGCTCTTTTGATGACTGCATCTGGCTCGCAGATAAGTCTTAGCTTTTATATTGCACCTGTTCGAGGTTGCGGATTGCTGGAGCTAATCCCAGCTGTAATTCGGGGTACGGGGTAAACTCTTATTTTTATTGGATAATGCAGCTGCCTACACAAGTTGTTATGAGGTCAAGAAGTAAACTTCCCTCCTTCGAATGAAATGGCAAGCTGATTTATGCAGAGCAAACCCTTCTGACTATTGGGATGGCGAAAAGAAAAAAAGATGACAAGTACCGTACTGTTTCAACAGAAATGGACAGAAGAATTCACCTTTGTAGAGAGAGCAGGTTCTGCGGTGTGTCTTATATGCGCTGATAAAGTTTTATCGATGACACAGTAAAAAATAAAGTGACACTTCGAGACACGTAATGCCACCTTTGCTTTGAAATATCTGGTGGGGGACAGCAGGCAGAAAGCATGCCAAGAGCTACAATGCAGAGTGCAAGCCCAGTCAGCAGCAACTCCATGTATGCAGCCAACAAGGTGACTGGAATTCAGCTAGTTTTACTGGTTCTTTAGCAATAGTGAGAAATGGAAAGCCATTCACAGATGAATGAATGAAGCTTAACATCACCACATACCAACTAGACTACAAAGCCATCAGCAAAACTATGAGGCACCAGAAGTCGCATTTATGGTAAAAAGTATTTTAATTCTTATTAGTCAACTCAAGTACAACAACGTACTTAAAAACAATATATTAAGAGACTTATTGTACTTTGATATTGTTGGTCTGACTTGAAAATTCACACACTTAGTTGTATTTGGTGTTAAAAAATATTATATGGCTTTCACAGAAATATATTTTAAAATATGTGGCTTTCATGGCTCTCTCGGCCAAAAAGGTTCCCGACCCCAGGACTAGAGGGACAGCACATGTTAGATGTTTTGCAGATAAGGTCAGAGAAGCCAGACTGAGATGGTTCGATCATGTACAGAGGAGGGATAGTAAGTATATTGGTAGATGGATGCTGAGGTTGAAATTGCCAGGAAGGAGCCACCATCGAGTGTTCTCATCTCTTCCATCAATGTGTGGTACCCTGCACCCTCTGCCTGCACCCAGAAAAGACTGGAATACATCGTGCGAACAGCCAGTCATCTCATGGGCCACCAACAAGAGCCCATAAGTGTTCTGCACATTGGCAGATCCAGGCAGCGGGCTAGAAGGCTTGGGGGAGACCCATCACTACCAGCTCACTGCCTATTCACAACCCTCCCATCAGCCCCCAGGTCCATCAGGACCAAAAACACCGGACATATGACATTTTTTTTCCCTCAGGCCATCTCCCTCCTGATAAAAATCGTCTTTGTCTCTCATCAGCCACCATTCACAAAGACACTTGTTTTTCTCATTGTGTATATATCCCACTTACATTGTATATATTGTCAAGCTCAATTTGTTTGATTGAAAAGTTAACTTTCTTTTTCAGATAACTTATTTTTCTCATTTTTAAACTTACTGTTATAGAGCGCCGACTGCAATGTCCTTGTGTTTTGTCTCTGTCTTCCTGCTGGTTTGTGTGCTTTCTTCTGATAGTTTCTGTTTTAGCAAAGGCCCAGTAAAGGCCACCACAAGAGTTTAGATCTTTCCTGACACTTTGAACCTATGTTTACCTACCTTTGGTGGTTGTCGGAAGGTTCTTAGCCTGATGGTGGACAGTTCTGATGACCCCTAATTTGTGATCAAGGGGATGGTGGGAGTCAAATAACAAGTACTGATCGGTCTGGATTGGTTTTCTGGTACATCTTTATGTCCAAGCTTCTGTCCTGTTGAATATGTACCGAGCAGTTGGAAAGGCAGTTCGTCATCAGCAACATCCTCCCTAATGCAGAGAGGACCCTCCCAGCTGCACCAGTAACAGCCTCCTCTTGTTCAATTTATCAGGCATCCATCCAGAGATAGTTTCACATGAGCGCTCCAGCGAGGTGAGTGATCATGTGGCTCTCTGCTGTGTTGACAGAGTGTCAATTCTCTGTCATATTAATGGGGACTATGTTTCTCAGCTAGCCTGGGAACGCCTTGGGATTCCCCTGGAATAGCTGGACCATGTGGCTGGGGAGAGTAAAGCCTCGGCCTCTCTGCCTTAACTTGTGCCCCTGCAACCCAATCAGAGGACCATGGATGGATATATAACAAAGTAGCGTTGGAAATGTTAAAGTTCATAGCCTGGTGGTTATGAATTTATAACAGCGCCACTGATGTGCCACAGAGCAGCTTCCCAAAATTTGGGAGTTGAACTGATATCTAACTGGAGCCACCAGATGGAAGAAAAGATCTCAAGGAGCAACTAATTTATTTGACAAAACTGACAAAGGCCCCGATTCTCCTTTCCCCCAACATCCCCTCAAGGTTCCCAAAAATTGGGAACTTATACTCACCTGTTATTCTCGACATAATTGCTACATACTGAAAAGTCTTTGTGCCAGCTTGTGAAAAAAATAAAGATGCCTGAAGGTTTGGGCTAAAAAATAGGTGCGAAGGTCCTGAAAAGGTCATGAAAGCAAGAAGCGGATGGTTGGAAGGAGACTGGTTAACTTAGAAAATTGTCAATGAATAAAACAGAAAATGACACCAATAGAAATTATACTGTGTCACCCCCAGCTGATTTATTTAGCCCGTGGATGAAAAAAGCCCAAAAATGGGATGGAATTGTCTAATATAAAATAAAAAAGCCGACATCGATGACACCAATAAAAACCAATGAAGCTGAAAGGAAACGGGGGTTAGACCAAACAAATGTATCATGCGGAGAAGGCATGGATAACCATGCCCGCTGGCCCATACACACCCACCCGCAAAGTTTACATATTTTGAATCATAAAAGGTGATGATTTCTATCGTGAAAGGAGTTGTTGGCGGAACAGCTCGGGTTTGTACTCCTTTCATGAAGAATAGAGCTCTGACTCATCTCTGCTGGACACCGGGGTTCAGTGAACTCAGCATCTTCACTTCAAGACAAGGCTAGAATACTTTCTCCAGAGGGACAAAGACTTAGAGTCCACAAATTTAGCCACTTCACCTTAAATGCATTCTGAGTGGAGTCTGCATGTTCTCCCCTTGTCCTCCCACATTCCAAAAACATGCAGGAGGAATAAACAATGAATTAAATTTTTATTTGACTTCATAGTAGTCTCCTCTTATTTAATCTTGTTTATGCAGCACTTTGAAGGAATGCCCTTATAATTATTAATTGCTACATAGTGGCGTGTAGTGGGAAGGTAAGTGGGAGGGACTTGCCTCTGGCCCATAGTCTGAATAATTACTATAAAATGTTGATCACAATCGCTTAACATTGTTCATGTTATGTGTGGGGGGAGGCACAACGTCCAAAGATGGTGTGGAGTTACTGCTTCAGAAAATCAAATTGGCTTTCTATAAAACGGTTTCTGTGGAAAACTCATTTATCGTGTATTAATTAATACATTCATTCATCAATATCTTAGTTGCACAAATCTGAACTCTGAAATAATTGCATCTAAGTATATTTGTAAACTATGAAATTTTTCAGTGTAAATTCATTTGGAAAGTTAAAAAAAATCGATATAGCAACTTTCAGGTTTGTCAACTTATTAGTTTGAATTTTAGCGATTATGTTCATTGACATGCATTTGGTTGATTTTTTCTTCAGCATAATCTGTTTACTTTACTGAGATCCAGCATGGAATTTCCAATAATAGTCAAGAAACTATAATTAATCCTCCATTTTCTGAGAAGATTCCGAAACACACAGATTTGCACTTGCAGATGGTTGCATGTGAATATATTCATGAATAATTGAAATATTGCTTTTCACTATAAATACTTAAAAGACAGTTAAAACAAATTAGCAACTTTTCAGTTTATTCACTGATTAGTTGATTTTTTTTTGTTTACCATATTCTGTTTATTTCAGAGATCCTGCATTAGTATCCCTTTAATACTCAGGAAAATTATCAATAACTGATAATATTTGAGACTTGCGAGAAGCTCGTGCACCTTTTGACCCACAGCCTTTATTTATTTCTGTTGACCAGCTGGACAGCTGACCAGCCAAGCGACCAGCAACAAAACATACTTACAACCTTTTACAGTTGACAATCAGTATCTCCATTTCCTCACTTGAGGAGTAGTTCAGTTCACCTGACTGAGCCCAAGAAGAGACAGACATAAAGCATCACAGAATTTAAAAATATTTAAAAAAAAAAGCTTCTTTGTGTCCCTGATGGCCTGTTATTCACTGTAGCCCATTTTTTCTGACAAAAAAGTTGTTCATGGGCTGAATTACATTTTAAAATCAGTACATTGTTAGAAGGACTTTCATTTTAAAGATTCATTCATTTATGAACACAGCGTTATTACGCAGTAATAAGCTTTTCATAACTGATTATATATGCATCAGAAATCACAGCATTAACCCATTTTCCAGCGGGGGCCTCTCAGTCAGCAACGGATCAGAGCATCACATAGAGTCTTCAAAATGAGAGGAATCACAAGCAAACAAGCCCCTGATCAAAGATAGAGATTTGTCATCAGCATTTTAAACAGAGGGATTTCCAGTGTGTTATCATGAATGAAAAAAAAAACAGAAATTTAACAAAAAAATCAGTACTGATGATTGACAGTAAGGTGGAGCTAGTTCAATTGTCAGTATAACACATTTGCCCAGAACCTGTTTTCACAATGTTGTAAAAAACAGCAACAGCACAATCAGGCAGCACTGACATAACTGACTTGTTCATAGGCTGAAATATATTCTTAAGTCCTGTAAATTTGTTCTAAAAAAGGATAGCCAGCATGCATGAGAACAGCTGAGCACCCCACCACCACCACCCTGATCGTGAAATGCCCCTCTATGTTTGAGACGTATCAAAGACGAAACACGCCACTCAGGTCTGGCTCCATCACTTGGTGGAGCAGTAGGAGCCATAATTGCTGCAGGCTTTCTGCATGTCCGTCAGGAAACCCGGAACTCCACTCTGCTCATACGAGAACACAAGATAAACTCACTCGTCTTCAGAACATTGACGCAGAAACGTGAACCTGCACAGATCTTCATCCACAAACCCCCTAAAATGAAGCTGAAATGCCCATTTTCCACACAGAGATTTAAAAAAAAAAATCTTCGCAATTTTTTTCTTATGATTATCCATTCAAAATCAGCTCTTTTTAATCTTTAATACATAAAAAGTAATTCCATTCCAAAATTTCATTTTTAGGGTAATGTCTTGTTGTTTATGTGACAATTTGCCTGAAAAAAAGCAATAATTCCCAACCAATACAACGTCCTTGAACTCACCTTTGCAGCCCAGTTGACCAGCCAGGTGGGAATCATCCCTCCAGGGTTGTCAAAGTAATTAATGAAAACTAAAAAGAAGAAAAACATCCAGGATATTCTTTTAATTCAGACTGCTTTCATTGATGATTAGGAATCTGAAAATTACTCTTAACATTAAAGGTTTCAAAATAAGAGAGCCCCCCTAAAATAAAATACTATCATTTATAATAATGATTACAAATAACATGAGTAGATGAGGAGGACAAATGGACAAATTAATTAATGATTTGAATTTATGGGAAAAAATTAGATGAAAATGACGATTTTCTTCAGTCTAGCAGACAAATAAAAGGGAAAATAAAAAGCCTACAATAAGATAAAGTTTGCAATAAGCTCCCTCTTATTTCCTAATATTTACTTTGGAGCTGCAAAAATCAATCTGTTTCCCACAAATAAATCAGAATCTTTTCTTGGGGGGGGGGGGGGGGGTTTCCTCACAAATCTGAAACAAAAGACGAGAAAATCTGCCCTCTTTCCCCCCCCCAGTTCCTCCAACTACCAGCGCCACCCTC